>JABUQX010099694.1:0-13555 GCA_015478945.1 Trachelipus rathkii
AGGCCTAAAATGAAATAAATAATGGATAAAATAGAATAGATTTTTTTACAAATTCAAAAACAATAATTTTAAAGCAACATAATATATATTATATATATATAATATATATTATATATATATATATATATATATATATATATATATATATATATATATATATATATATATATATATTTATATATATATTATATATATATATATATATATATATATATATATATATATATAATATACCCCATATATATATACCGTAATATATATTATATAATTATATATATATAATCTATAATCTATAATATATAATATATATATATATATATATATTATATATATATATATTATATAGCGTCAGCGCGGGGTGACTTGGGACCACTTTCGTTATACACTTCCGTCTCCCGACTTTTCCCTAATACATACATTTTTTGGAATTTTTTTCTTCTGAAATTCAAGGCCATAGAGTAAGGTCATAAACACACAAATAAATAATAATGTAATTCTAATAATAATAGTTTAACTAAAAACCTTATATAAGCTCATTCAGCCTCGCCTTGGAGGGGTGAATCGGACCACATTTGAGGGGTGATCGGACCAATCTGTTTTAAAATCCTCTTTTACGCTAGGTTATAAATTCAATTTTAAATATTTTAATTTTTACTTAATATAATAATTGTTTATCATATTCAAATTAGTAATAAGTAATAAAAAATGTCAATAATAATAAATAAATAAATATAGAATAAAAATAAGGTGGTCCGATTCACCCTTCCAAGGTTGGGCTTTTTGGAATTCGTATTTTTATATAAATTTCATTTTTATTTAATTTTTACTTAATATAAGTAACTATTTATTATATTTAAATGAATTATACATAATAAAAATGTCAATAATAATACGTAAAATACGAAAAACAATGGTGGTCCGATTCACACCATCACCAATTTTTACGGCCGGGTGAATCGGACCAAGTTGGCGCCGCGTGCATTTAGCCATAGTACTGTTGGAACAAAAAATTTACTTCGCCAGTTAAAAAGCTAACATACTAAGTGTATAACACTGAAAAAATTAATTAAATCCATCAAACAATTTTTTCATTTTAAGAACAGTTAGAAAAAGTGAAATTCTATTGAAGGGCATTTTGTACCTAATTTTAATTATATTTTTTAAAATATAAAAACTCTCTAGAATTAAAGATGATGCTAAATAAAACTTTGTAGTACTATCACGCGTGGGCTATTAAATGAGCGAAATTTTTTTTTATATATATTTTATTTTATTTAGAGTAGACAGAATCACCCCTCTAAAAAAAGGTGGACCCGGTCACCCCGCCCGACGCTATATATATAATATATATATTAATATAATTATTATATATTATTATATATATATATTATATATATATATATATATATCTATATATATATATTATATTAGAGATGTTCCAATAGTATCGGTATCGGCAGTCATCCGGCCATTTCCTTGGGTATCGTATCGGTTAATATTGGCGGATACTTGGCGCGAAACTTCTTACTTTTTTTGGGGTGAAAAATTATGAGAAACTTTTAGATTAAATAATAAACCTAGTTTCGATATATATTGCTTAGTATAGGTTACTGTTTTTTTTTTCTTTTTTCCTCGACTTTCCTTTTTAACTTAAGATTTTTAGCGGCGTTTCTCCAACTTGAGTTTTAGCGTAACATTTCCCTATTTGGATAGCCATTATTATATAATTTATACAGATTTATCTTCTACTTTTTAGTTGATCAATAGTAATATTATTTTTTGTTTCTTTTTTCTACCGCAATTCACTGAGTGTGTGTGGAAGTGCGCGATGTGTTTTTAAACTTTCCTGGATTATTCATATTATAGATATTTACTGTTTTAGGATATTTGGCGTTTTAAAATTTCACCTTTTAATATCTCACGATTAAAATGTTAATTTTTCTCTTTTTTTCTTCGTTTTTTTTTTTTTTTTTTTTTTTTTTTTTTTTTTTTTTTTTTTTTTTTAAATTGGTGTGTGGTGTATGATAGCAGATTTGCACAAGCGCAGGTTTTCTATTGCCTTTACAAAATCAGTGGCCTAACTCTGCATCCGTGGAATACAAACTCTCTAACTCTAACCCAATATTTTGCTCTTGTCTGAGACCCAGATGGCTAAGAATTCATCCTCTAACTAGTTTAATATATCCAACTATAACTTATTTTATAATTTCCGTCTGAAGGGTGGAGCATGTGCCTATGTAAACATAAACACTCCTATAACACGTCTCGAGAATCTCAAATCTCCTAACTTCGATGTTCTGTGGCTTAAAATTTTTCTTCCTTCTACTACAATAATCTTGTGCTTCTGCTACTGTTCTAACAGAACAGATTTTCATGCCTTTTTTGATTACCTTACTACTTCTCACGAGACTGTTATATCTTCTCATCCAAATACTGAGGTGCTCTATTTCAGGGATTTCAATGTACACAACACTGAATGAAGTATTCTCAACGATCTGGAGCAACTAATTAAAGAACCTACACACATTCCGGATCGTCTCAACCAATTCTTGAACACACACGACCTATATGTTTCACACTAGTCTCTTCTCTCTATAAATACACGCACTCACTCTATGCGCGGTAAATTCTAACCACCAACCTTATATCTATTAATTTTAATACTATCTCTCCAACAGCTCCATCCTGCCTTATGCGGTTTTTGTGGTACATTGATCGGGCTGATTTTGGGGCATTGCGTTGCTTCTACGTTAACTATAATTAGAGTGGCTGCTTTGACTCTGAAGACGCTTCAGCTTCTGCCGATAAAGTGCGAGCTGTAATCGTTGATGGGATGAGCAGGTTCATTCCTACTTCGACTAAATCTTATTCTTCTCAGAATCCGTGGTTTGTGCTTGTTCTCTGGCCAATCAGGCTAGAGACATTGCGTATTGGGTGTGGAAAAATTCTCTTTCTCCTATCACTCTTGCTAATTTTCATTCAGCTAGAAATCGTTGCAGGGGTACTCTTCGACGAGCAAAGCGGACTTTCATTAAACGAAAGTCCGCTGACCTCCTTGGCTTACTAACTGACAAATCTTTCTGGCCTCTTTACCAAAAACATCTCTTAACAACTTCTGTGAATTATCCTTTCCTCCTCTTATTCGCTCTGATTTAGTTCTCTTGCTAATACTCAACTGAAAAGGCCAATCTCTTTGGCCTCCTATTTCCCTCTAAACTCACCCTTGGATTCGATTCTGTCTTCCTCTTACCTCCTCCCTTCTTCTCTAGGTGTCCTATGCCTTTACCGTCGGAATTACATTTGATCGGGTGCATGGGCTCCTAAATCTTGAACGGTTAGGAAATCGCGGGTTGCTCGGATCGGCAATTCCTCCAGAGTTTTGAGGGAGTGTGCATGCTTCCGTGCTGACCCTCCCCTCGTTCAACTATATCCTCTATGCTTCAATACTAGCACTTTTCCCTCAGTGTTTGGAAGCGGCATTGCGTCACGCTATTCCCCGAAAAAAAGGCAAGGCCGCCTGATCCTTCTAACTATCGCCCTATAGCTCTGCACTTGTATTCTATCTAAAGATCTTTGAAACCCTTTTCAACTCTGCACTTCCTAGAACCATCTGGAATTCATTCCCTTCTTTTCCGCGATCGCCAAGTCCCAGGCTGTTCGGCGCTCGAGGTCTAACTGCGTATACTTTTCCTAATTTACAGATTTTTGGTTTTCACGCCCTTAGGAACTAGCGTGGGAAGACTTGCGTGGTGGCGCCTCTAACTTATGTCTAGCTTTCTTTCAAATCGCTCAATATGCTGTTGTTGATAGGGCGACCTCCTTTTTCTGTCAACAGTGGTGTTCCTCAGGGTTCTGTATTATCTCATACTTTATTCCTGCTTTTCATTAATGACCTTCTTACCTGCACCTCTAACTCTATCCATTCATATGACGATGACTAGACCCTTCATTCTTCAACTCATTTCAATTCTGCTCCCTCTTTTACTTCTAGAATTGCCTCTCATCTTAATTTTTCCGATTCTACTCTCGCTGCTCTGGATAGAATTTCCAGGGTGGGTTGTAACGCTTTTGTGAAATTTTAAATTCTTTAAAAACCCAACTTCTACAAATCTCCCTCTCTAAGACAACTAACTTTCCTCTTTCGTCGGTTGTTTCATCTCTCCTGTTGACAATATAAACAACCTTGGCCTTAACATAAACAAAAAAAATGTGTTGGAAACCTCACATCACAATGGTTGCTACTTGCTAGGGTGGCCTCAAGGAAACTGGGAATTCTGTTTAGACTGCGAGACTTTTTTTCCTCTTCTCAGTTACTCCAGTTATACAAGGGTCTCATCCGCCCTTGTATGGAGTACTGCTCTCATATCTGGGGGGGCTCTGGTTTCAGCCGGCTTTTGGATAGGGTAGAGTCAAAGGCCAAAAGACTTATAAACTGTCCTGTACTTTCTAGTTCACTTGACCCTCTATCTTTGCAGCACGATGTTGGGGCTTTTTCTCTTTTCTATAGGTACAGTAGCGACAAGTGCTCAATGGAACTTTTCACTTGCGTACCACCACCTTTACGACGCCATCGTAGCACAAAGGATGCTGTGTCGGCACATGAGTTTTGTGTTGATATTAAGTAACTCTCCAGACTAGTTTCGCTGAGCGGTGCTTCTTACTTTCTGCCACCTCTGTTTTGTGGAATTCTCTTCCATCCTGTGTTTCCTACTCAATTTAATCTCCCTCACTTTAAAGCCTGCGTCTGTGCTCATCTGCATAATTTGGGCGGTGACAACTGTAAAAAAAAAATAAAAGGTTCTAATAAGGAATTCATTAAGCTAGCTGAGATCCCACAAGAATGGCATCTCCGACGGTAAACCACTTCTAGAATGTATTTAAAAAATAGCATAACCAAGGAGCTTGCTCGTGTGACAAAAAAAAAGATTCACAGAAGTGGAAGCCGCCTTATCAGCAATCCCTGGCAATAGCACTGATAGTTACGATGGTGGCTTTTCAGCAAATAAACCTACTGGAGCCCAACGGGGATAGGTTTGGATATGTTAGACTTTGATAAGTTCATGGCCGAAATTTCATTGACATCTCATTCACCTTCAAAGAAATCACACCAAGGAACCCCATAGAAAAAAACTGAAGAGACAGTCATCGAGGAGCAAAGATAATTCAAATTTGCAATCTGTGAAAGAGTCGTAAAGATGTTGGGCTTCTCAGTACCAGTTTGGAGACTTGTTTAGCAAAAAACTAGGTAAAGTTGGGGGTGGTGGGCTAAATCTAGATACAAATAATAGCAATGGTAACTATAATAGTGGGGAGATAATAAGCTAGTGTTGTTACAGGTTTAATAATAATAATGATGATAATAAAAATAACAGCATTTCGAGTATAAATGTTTTTTACAACAAATGCTCATAAGCATTAAGAATAAAAGAAGATGAGCCTGATTTTAAACCTATTAAATAGAGAATCTTAGACATTATTGCATAACTGAGGCATGGGTTAATGAAGAATTATATGGAGACCCCTCACAGAATAATGAATATAGATGGATATTCACTTTATTTTACCCAGCGTAGAGGAAAGAAGGGTGGTGGTGTGGCGCTTTATGTTAAAAGCAATATTCAATCTGTATTAATGACCGACTTTAAAATGAATCATGATATTGAATCGGTGTGGGTAGATATTCTTATATACAATAAATCATATAGAATAGGGGCATTTTATAGACCTCCTGGCCAGAGTCAAGAAATAGACGCGGAAATTGTGAAACAAATAGAGACAACATGCCAAAAAAAAGATTTAGGTGTGATTATAGAGCAGTATTTTAAAGTAGCTAATCAGTGTTTGGAAGCCAGAAATAAAGCTAATAAGATGCTGGGCATAATAAATCGCAATGTTGTTTACAAGAAGCAAGGAAGTAATAAGTAAACTGCCATAATAGCTATGTTAGGATCCAGTACCTAGAGTATTGTGCACAATGTTTGGGCCCTTAATTTAGGAATAAGACTTAGATATGCCTAGAGAGAGTGCAACGTAGAGCAACAAGGATGATTTCTGGGTTTTGAGGGTAAGAGCTTATGAGGAGAGGCCTGAAGGAGTTAGGAATCTTTTCTGTAGAAAGGCGATTTCTCGAGGGGACATGATACAGAGTCTACAAAATTTTAATCTATTGATATATCCAGAACGACAATAAATTTTTCAATAGTGAGAAATGGACAGGTTGACAGGGGGATAATAAGAAAATTAAAAAGAAAGCATGCCATCTTGTATAAGAAAGCATGCATTCAGTAATAGGGTTGTTAAATTTTGGAATAGTCTGCCAGAGGAGGTTGTTGAGTGTGACTCGATTGCAACATTTAAGAAAGGGTTAGATTTGTTTATGGATAGGTTGGGTATCATATAATATATTGACAAAGCCAAATTGGCGGGTTTTAGTTATAGTAGTTATTAATGTTAGATGGTATGTGTGATCATAACTTAGTTATTAATGCATGTGGATGGTTTGGGTATCATATATTTAGATATATATATCATTAGTTTTGACTAAGCCAAATGGGTGGATTTGTAGTTACAACAATTTGACAAGCCCTAGGGTGCTTTGTGGATTTGCATGAGCATGTTTGGTTAGTGGGTTAACTGGGATAGTCTCGATAGGCCCATGTGGCTTCTTACTGTCTCTATATTCTTAATGTCTTAATGTCTAAAGAAAAAGGTATAGTCATAATGGGTGATTTTAATTTTCCGGGATTCCTTGTCTAATATGGACCATAGTAGTTCTGCATTCATAAATTGTATACTAGATAACTTTTTGACCCAGATGGTCCAAGAACCCACAAGATACGATGCACTACTAGACTTAATATTAACTAACGATGAAAGTATAGTGGATGAAGTTAGAGTTGAGGAGAAATTAGGACTTAGTGACCATAATATAATTAGATTTAATATGAATGTAATATCTGGGCCCAAATTGCAAGTTAATAAGGAAAAGATCTTAGATTTCCGAAATGGCGATTTTACAAATTTTTGAGACATGCTTAGTACAACTAACTGGGATAAAGAGTTTAAAGACAAAAACTGTTTTATCATGTGGGAACATTTTAAGCAAATTTTAATGAATATGTCAGTATATTTTAAAGATAAACCAATTAGAGTGGCGAAGAGAAAACCTGTTTGGTGGAATAGAGAGATAAGAGAAAATCAACAAAAAGCGTAGATGTTTTAAGATATTCAAGGGTAGTAATAGGGAGAATGATTTAGAAAATTATAGGAAAAATAGAAATGAACTTAACCAGTCAATAAGAAAGGCAAAGAGGGGGGCAGAAATTAATTTGGCAAGGAATAGTAATAAGGACCTGAAGAAGTTTTTTAGGCTTTTAATAAATTTAAGTAACGAATAGGACAATTGTCAATTAAAATTGATGACAATTTAGTGAGTTCAGATAATAAGGAAAATGGTCACATTTTCAATGCTTATTTTGGCTTCAGTGTTTACTGAGGAAAGTTAGATAATAGTTTGGAGACTAATAGTTCTTGTATGCATGTAACAAATAGACTTACAGAATTTGAATTTGATGTAAAAGATATAAAACGTTTATTAGATCATATTGATCCAAGTAAAGCTGCAGGCCCTGATGGTATATATGGTAGAATTCTGAAAGAGGGTAGTACCAGCATTGCAAAGGCACTGTATTTGATTTTTAAGCGATCTTAACATTCTGGTGAGTACCAGATGACTGGAACGGAAATCATAATTGTGCCTATTTATAAGAAAAAGGTAGTAAGAAAGATTTGGGAAATTATAGCAGTTAGCTAACTCTCGGATTATAAAGGTTCTGGAAAAGTTACTGAAAGGTCATATAGAGAAATATTTAGAAGATAACAAGGTATTGTATAACTCCCAGCACGGTTTCAGAAAGGGTAGGTCATGTTAGACAAACCTTTTAAAATTTATGGAATACATTACTGACTGCACTGACAGAAGAGATCCAGTTGATATTATATATTAAGACTTTAGTAAAGCTTTTGATAAGGTTCCCTACATAAGGCTGATGAAATTATTGCAATGTGGTATAGGTGGAGTGGTACATGGTTGGATTAAAGAGTGGTTGTAGAATAGAAAACAGTGTGCACAACTAAATGGCAATAAGTCATCATGGAAATAATGAAGAGTGGTGTCCCACAGGGTTCAGTGCCTGGGGCCACTTATTGTTCCTCATATATATAAATGATTTAGTTATATTGTATATTGCCACATTACAGTAATTGATTTAGTTATATTGTATATTGCCACATTACAGTAATTGATTTAGTTATATTGTATATTGCCACATTACAGTAATTGTTAATTGGACTCACAGAGCCAGGAAATCAACTATTACTCACATATCAATATAATTAAGCCTTTTATTAAACACTAAAGTAGGTAATGTTATTTTTTAGTTAAGGTAAAACTGCATGTGTAATTATAACAAGCTTATTAAAGCTTGTAGTATGGTTAGCATGTACCTTAGCTATGGTTATTGCTTTTGGTACTAGCCTAGTTGGTGTATAATATGTAAGATACTGACAAGCCCTGGTGTGTTTCATGGCTGTATAGTTTTTGCATGAGCATGTAGTTACTCTATTTGAGTCTGGGGCAGTCTCGATAGGCCCTTGTTGCTTCTTACTGTCTCTATGTTTTTAATGTGTTTAAGAGTTCCATTTAATTTACGGTACTGTTTTCATTTTGATATTCTTAATGATAATTTATAAAAAATTGGTAACAGTTTGAATACACTAAGTTAATTGTTATCGGCTTTTACCCCTATTTGATACTTTAACCACCTATTTAAATGCCTATAGTGCTACACCCTAAAACTTAAATAGGTCCTGGTTTATCAGACTAACATCTCTAAAATATGACAACATACATAATATCAACTGATAAATAAAGAAGGGATTAAAATTCGCAAATTGTCGATCACGTTGCCACAAAAGTTTCCAGGAGATCCATGAAAATTGATTAGCCACATTTACTCTTACAGCTCATGGTGCTCATATTATTCAGTAATAGGGTTGTTAATTTTTGGAATGGTTTGCCATTGGAGGTTGTTGAGAGCGACTCGATTGCTATATTTAAGAAAGGTATAAGGATTGTTTAGATATCAACTTATCATATAGTATATTTTGACTAAGTCAAATTGGCGGGTTAAACACTTATAAACACTTAAATTGCATGTTATGACTATAACAAAGCTATTAAAGCTAGTAGTGTGGTTAGCATGTACCTTAGCTACAGTTTTCTTTAGTTGTAGATTTTGTGTATACTAGCCCTAAGGTGCTTTATGGATTTGCATGAGCTGTTAAAAAATATGTAATGTATATTATACAATATATATTATTTCACTTTTTCTTATTATTTGTTTATTTTATTTTAGGTAATAGTCCGCTTTAGGGTAATCCTCTCAGATATCGATATTTTAAAAAAGATAATCGATTTTATAATATTGCCATCTAAGAGAGTTGTCATGTCCTTTGAATTACAGTATATGTTTGAATGCATGCAATCGATAGTAAAAAAAACAAAACGGTAAAACTCCAGTATTTTTTCAGAAAATATTTAGATCAAATACTGGAGTTATAAAAACTATTATATACTTCCACATATATCTCTTCTATTTTGGTTTTATTTTAGGATGTATAAACTATTGTATGCTTTCACTTATGTCTTCTATTTTATTTTATTTAGTACCGTATTTAGATGTAGGATATAAAAATTCATATATGCTTAAACTTATATTATCTTATATTTAGTGGATTTTGTCCTTTGCCAATATTGGGAATAATTGCTAGAATTCACTAAACGCCAAAAAAAACAATAAGGTTCATTACTGATTCAATAGCGGTCCTAATTTGTCGCGTTTGTGAAAGTCAAATTTAATAGTCAAAAATGTTAAGGGTATGGAGGTAAATTGTCTTAATTTCTTTTCAAATATATCAACCATCATTCCATCTCTATTCTCTTTGCCTAATACCTATCTATCAATTTACCATTTTACCTACTAAGTTATTGAAAGTGTTAATTGACTAAAGCCACAAGGCTGAGTTATCTTAGGGCTTCAAGAACTACCTCAAAGCAAAAAAAATCTTTAAAAACCAACAAATTCTAGGTAAGACTTATATAGATACACAATTGATCTATTTAAATATTATTTTTTTTAAATTTTATATATTTCAAAGATTTTTTGTTCATTAATTTAATCTGCTTTAGATTAAATTTTCGTCAATTGTGTAATCTATATAGGTCTCAACGAACGGGTTTGTTGCAAGTTCTTGATAACTCGTTCCTATTAATATTGCAAATTATAATCTAGCCATCTCCGAGGCTCTGCAGTTATGATATTTTGTGTACAGCATTATTAGTACAAAATTAACTTAAAATTAAGGTTTATTTGAACTTATGAAAATATTAGAGACGGTAGAAGCCACATGGGCCTATCGAGACTAGCCTATTGGCGTTTTTGTTCTAAGTTTAGTTAGTCCTAGTGTATTTAATTCAAAATTTGGTATGAGAGTTAGAGAAACAAACATCATTGCTAACAATTCGGCACCAGTGTTTTATAACAAAAAAATCAAGCAAAACTCAGACCTTGTAGGCTAGATCAATTTCAACTTCAAAATTTAAATTCATTTTTGGTCTACTAAACCCTTTCAAAATTCAAATCAAATAGTTTGGCCTGGTGGTAGGCCATCTTTCATTTCATCTTTCTTCAGGTTTCATTTGTCATTGGGTCATTCTAAGCCAGAATTTCAGCAAAATGTCTGACAGAGATACAAGCACTTCTAGATAAAGTTAATAAAACCAAGCCTATAGTTCAAGCCATTTCATCCCTCAAAGGCACAAGTAGATATTTATCTTTGTCAGATAGAGAGTAGGCCTTCAGATGATAATAGCAAAGATAAAGATGCATTTGTAACAAAGATCTTGTAGAGAAGTAAGAGTCCTTATTTAAGATATTAGCAAAGGATACAAATATTATAAAAAAATTTAATGATAATGAAGTTGACTCCCTCATTCCTGAGTATCATAATGAGTTGTGTAGTCAGATTCAGTACCAATGCTCGATTAAATCAAAATTAAGTGAATTAAAATCTAAAAGGGATCAAAATGCCACCCCCTCCAAAAAATACTTGCTCTCATTTAAGTGAATCTGTTCTTAGAGCTATAGATTGTGGTTTCTTTGAGGGCAATGAAACTGATAAGTTTCCTCGTTTTATAAATTTAAGTTCCTTAGACTTACAGAAAAATTTAAATGAATCCATTAAACTTCACTGCTTAAAAAATAAATTAAAGGGATATGCACACTCTCTGATTCAGAATCTTTCTATTAGTGACAATAATTATAATAAGGCTCTCTTGAACTTCTAGATAAAGAGTTTTTAGACGAAAAATTTATCATTGATGAAATCATTAAAAAAATAATTTCTTTAAAACCAGTATTTGACCCAACGTATAATGCGACAAGGGTTTACTTAAATGATATCAGAACATTAATATATGAACTTGAGAGTTATAACCTCAAATATCTTGAGGATTCTACAGGATTAGTAGTACTTAGCCATATAGTTTTATCAGAATTACCTAATGTGGTAGTAAAGGAAATTACTCGCAAGCTGAATACCAATTACACTGATTTAAATCAAATATTTAGCAGCTACAATGAAGTTATGAAAAATATTGTTAAAACGTCAAGTCATCATAAAGGTCAAAATTTCAATCAAGTTCCTCCCCATAATACTTATTCGAAATTTAAAAAAATGAATACTTATCAGATGAAACTATTATCAATTTAAAATTAATGAAAATCAAAGGACAAATGAGACCTTAAAATCTAATAATAGGCCTGACTCCAATTCTGCTTTGCAGAATTTCAAAACTCATACTAATGAAGTTGGTGGAAATGAAGCTTCTCTTAGTATTGATTCTTCCACTTCTAAAATCAAAAGTTATTCAAAATCTTGTAAGTTTTGTTCATCCCAGGGTCACTGTGATGACCAATTGCAATGTTTATCAAACGTATGATTTGAGAATTCAAAAATTAATAATAAAATAAATCTATAAATGAAATGTTCAAGTACTAAACATGCTGCAGATCAGTCCTGGACTTGAGGAGCAATTTTCTTTCAGTACTAGGTTTTGATAAAAGTCATATTATACTCTTTTGTAAGCAAAAAATTTACTCTCACAAATGTATGTAGTTTTAATGAAGTACCAACAATTTATATTTGTTCCATTAATTACTATAAGGATTGGTAGAGATAAGTGACTTCAGTTCGATGCCTGGTCGACTGTGGCTCACAGATCTACCTTTCTAAAAGAGTGCTTGACAAACTCAATATATCTGTAGAAAATCATCAAAGCATCAATACGATACAAAAACCTATTTAGGTGTTATCACACGCAGTTTGAAGAGACTGTTCTTGATGTATATGGACCAGTCCTTGTTTCCCCCTTCCTCTCTTGATTGATGAGGATCTTCAATTAAATTACGTTCCCCATTACAATTAATTTAAAAAAAATCTTATGAATTGGCTGATTCTGGTTATAAAGAGTTTAATAACTCATTTTTGATTTGGATGCCCTAATAGGCATTGATTTAATGATATTCCCTCGACTGGGTTTTTAAAAATAAGCCTGCTTTTAAGTTGAGATGGTTCTATTAATTTAGATATTATATTGTATACAATAATCAAAGGCAATTTAATCTGATGAAGTGCTTTTTCCAAATCAAATCAAATCACTTGCAGTTCCTTACTTACTTTGGATTAGTAAGTGTAACCTAATACTTTTATTTTAGTCTTTAAGCCACATTCTAACTAATTCAGAGGTAGAACAAGGCTTAGAAAACATACTCAAATTGGAATCCTAAGGTATTGAAGGTATACAATAATAATCAGAAGATAATTTGAAACAAATTGAAAAATTCAAAGGTGTATAGAGTTCAAAGATGAAAAATATCATATAGATCTTCATGGATTGAAGAAAACTTCCCTTATTGCCCTCAAACTATAACATTTCACTTAATAGAGTTCTTGAAAATTTAGAAAGAAAGATTTAGTTAAAGCCTATGATGATGTCTTTCAGCAACAATTAGCTGATAGTATTATTGAAGAGTTCAAAGTATCTCCTCTGAGTATAAAGAATTATATTTGGATTCCTCACAGACCTGTTATCAAACTGATGAACAAGTACCAACAAAGGTTAGGCTTGTGTTTCACTTCATTCATTAAAATAACTCTTTATCTCTAAATGAGGCAGCCTATACTGGATCAGATCTTATGTCTTCCTTATTATGAGGCAGCTTAAAATGGACCAGATCAAATCAGTTTGTTATGGACCAACAGAATTAAGGTTGGAGATATAGTTCTGATTCACACACCTAACAAACCTAGACCCTTCTGGCTTTTGGGCAGAGATTCTGGAAGTCATTATTGGTGATGACAATAAGATCAGGAGTGTGTTTTTAAAAAGGAGATGGACAAGCCCTGTCATTATTCTATTTGTATCTCTACCCAT
>JABUQX010099695.1:2500-5000 GCA_015478945.1 Trachelipus rathkii
ATATATATATATATATATAATATCTAACTAATATTATCTATATTATATATATATATATATATATTATATATATAATATATATATTATATATATATATATATATATAATATATATATATATATTATATATATTATGTATATTCTTGTATTATATATATATATTTATATATATTATATATATATATATATATATATTAATACTATAATATATATATATATATATCATATATATATATAATAATAATAATAATAATGAATAAATTAATATAATAATAATAATAATAATAATAATAATAATAATAATAATAATAATAATAATAATAATAATAATAATAATAATAATAATAATAATAATAATAATTAATAATACCAGATGAATATAATAGCCCCGCCCCCCCTGGTGCTAATCCATCAAGCACGATGGATGGCAAAGGCCATTTATTCTTTCAAAATATATCTTTCCAGGGATCAATTTTCATTAACAGATTTAGAGGAAAAAGGTATTGAAGACATTTGTTTATTTATAATCAATATTTATGTAAAAGCGTGGTTCAACGCCCCCAAACCCACTTTGGCCCCAACCAAGACCTACAATTATTAAAATCGTTTGTTAACTACAGGAAAATTGATAAAGAGGTTGCAGACAAGGCACTGTCTAAAATGATAAACCATCTATGATATCTTAACTCGGAGCAAGTTGCATTTTCATTTTTCGATGATACTTTGGAAAAAAAATGTCAAAAAAAGCATGGCTCTAAAATTAACGTCCGAAGAAGAAAATGATGATGATTGTGATGATGATAGGGATGTAAAAGAAACACTCAGTCTAAAACAATTGGATTATTTATTGGACAAAGAAGTTGATTTTTTGTTTCTCTTGAACTTAATTTTTTTTAAGAGATTTGGAATTGATACATAATTTTTAACTACTGATCCTGATGTATGGTGTGAAAATTTTTTTTTAAGAGATTTGAAATTGATACAGAATCTTTGACTACTGATCCTGATGTATGGTGTAAAAATTAACAAGTTGTATCTGAATGTAGGAAGATTTTTCCTGACTCTTCAAAACCCACCTTATTTAGGCCATTCCTACCTTAATCTGATAATTGTAAATGATAATCAGTATTTATCGTTTCTTCCTTTATAGTGCTTCCTTTTTTTATAACACAACTTGGAATAATAAAATGCATTTGAACATTATTTGTTCTCATTTTTATACCTTCTTTGCTCTTCTTTTCTCCTAATTCCTTCATTTTCAATTTGGATTTTACTACATTTACTTTTGAGAACACTTTTAACTAAACCCTTTTTAATGTATAAAATGAAAATAAAAAAGCAAAATGCTGAGAAAGCAGATGTTAACCTGATTGTGCAATTTTTTTGGCATTTGCTAAAAAGTTCCTTTGGGGAATTCGGAATCAATGTCTGGTCATAGAAACATTTGCTGGAATATCTCAAATCTATAAGTTTTAGTGCAAAAAAGTAGCGCTAAAGTAAAACAAATCAAAAACAACAACATTTCATATGAAATGAGACAAAAATTAAGTTTCTAGGACGAATAGTTTTCATTTTATGAAGGAATAACTGTGATATTTTGCAAAAAAATCAAAGCTTTTAAAAAATTTAACCTCCATGAGGCACGGGTTAACTTTATCCATTTAAGCCTGAAAGTTTCAGAGAGTCCCCGGAAAATATCTTCGAACATTGAATTTTTGTGTACCCACTTAATAAATAGGTACATCTACAAGTGTCTCGACTGAAAAGTGTTCGGCATATTCAGGGAAATAAATTTTAACTAACCTGGTGATGTTTATTTCTTAATCACATCCTATTTGGGCTTCAACACACTTAGTCCAACGAGTTTGCCATTGATCAAAGAATCTCCGCAATGCTTCTGTTGGAATGCCCTTCAACTCTGGTGTCGCGTTGCGCATAATGTCGTCCGAAGGTCAAACCGGGTGCCTTTCATTTTAGATTTGAGCTTCGAGAATAACCAGAAGTCACATGGAGTCATGTCCGGAGAGCAAAGTGCCTGGTGAACGATTGAAATGTCTCTCATTGCCATGAAATCCTGGATCAGAAGTGACGAATGAGCAGAAGAGTTATCGTGATACTGTTTCCAATTTTGTGATGACAACAGATCCTATGGTTTTCGACGAACTGACGGAGGACGTCTGGATAGTACTCTATAGTTACTGTTTGTCTTTCAGGCTTGCATTCGTGATGCACGATGCCACGGGAATCAAAGAAAACAATCAGCATTACCTGGATTTTGCTCTTCACATGTAATGCTTCTTGGGTCTCAGAGAGGTTAAATAGTTACACTGTGACGACTGGACTTTGGTTTAATTCTGGGTTGCACTAAAACACCCAGGTTCCATTTCAAGTTACCACGGTATTGATGACTCTGCGTCCCTGTTGGCTATTTCCAGCATTTCTCGTGCGACGTCAAGTCTGACTTCCCTTTGTTCCTGCGGTAGCCGTTTTGGCACAAATTT
>JABUQX010099695.1:12500-40849 GCA_015478945.1 Trachelipus rathkii
TACTCTTCCGGTATAATTTTTCCAAGGAAAATCAATGAAATGCACCAAAATTACAAAAAAAAATTTCTTCTAACCGAGGACGGGTGTTGTTCTGCAATTGTGTCACTAGAGTTGGTGTCCCTCAGTGCTGTAACTCATGATGTCATCCTTCTCAGTGATCTCCTCCCTTATCAGACCATACAGGATCCTTAATAAGGTTTAATGTGCTCTTAAATCATAATTCTTGCATATCACAAAATGTAATAGCATAAACTAGACTAAAATAAACTAGATGAGAAAATTAAAATTGGACCCTTAAATTACTATATCATATGCGCAGCTTAAAGATATTTGTTTTTATGTAATTTCATGTAGATGAAGTGAAAATGCGGTAGAAAAAATTGAAGACAAAACGTTTAAGATCTAGTTTATATTTGTGTTCATTTTAACGTTAAAATTCAATGTTATTTGAAACACATCAGTGGATTATAACAACAAATTAATAGCGGTCCCCAAAATTTAGAAGCTTCACA
The DNA here is from genome assembly GCA_015478945.1 of Trachelipus rathkii. Lineage (NCBI taxonomy): Eukaryota > Metazoa > Arthropoda > Malacostraca > Isopoda > Trachelipodidae > Trachelipus > Trachelipus rathkii. The sequence goes on from JABUQX010099695.1 coordinate 13,013, forward strand.
AATTGCAAACAAATGAATTAGGATATATACACATAAGCGATAAAAAATCAGGCTAATCTACAATTAAAAAAATTAAAGAAGATAAAACTAGCAATTCATTATAAACAGTTCATGCTTGTAGCGCATGCAGACGAAATCACTTTATTCAAAACGCCAAAGTAATTGGGTAATAATGATTGCAGACAAATGCATTAGAAACTACACTCATAAATTGATAAAATCAGGTTAATAAAAAAACTATTTAAAAGCAAAACTGTAGCAACATTAGCAACAGCTTGTGCTTGTATCGCGTGTAGACGAAATCATTAAACAAGTGATTTAGAGTAATTAGGGAATAATAATTGCTCTAAGTAGGGCATTCGAAGGTTCAAAAAGAAAAATAACAGGGTTTTGGCATTTTAGGTATGTTGAAACATGCAAAATTTGTTTATAAATATTTTTTTTTGTTAAGTAACTACAGTATATAGGGATGCGTTTTATATATATAAAAACATTCTACTAAAAACACCATAAAAATTATACAGTCATTTTTGTTTCTGGTGTCAGGTTCGCACCCCCTAGTAGTGCCACCGGTCCTTCCTGAGGAGTCTTAGATAGATAGAATATATTGAGATGATAAAGTAGTTGAAAGAACCCAGAGGAGAAAAGAGTTATAGTTATAGTTATAGTTATAGTTATAGTTATAAGTTGAAGAGTTGAAAGGTAAGAAAAGGTTTTGTATTTTGGATTTATCTCCAATACGATCTGAGATATAAATATAGGGAACTACACTGACTACTCAAGGTGTATATGGATATAGTTGAGTTAATTGGAACATTCATCTACTGCATCTTTAAAACTAGAGGAGCTTATAGGTGGTAGCGAAAATTGAAATCACCTAGAACAATGACTTCAAAGAGTATGGAAGGTGAGAGATGAGCTTTATATATAGTCGAAGAGTTTAGGATAGCGAAGAAAAAATATTAAAATAAATAAACAGCCATAGATAAATAAATTCAGTCGTAGTTTGGAAAGAGAGCCAAATTAATTAGGAAGAATGCAAATTAGTAACATAAGAATAGATATAAGTTTTAAAGATGATGACGGGATGATTAGTAATCTAGCAGGTAGAGATTAACAACATGAAAGATGGTAAGAGATGAATTGCCATCACAGAATCAGTGGTTTAGATATATATATAGCGAAATAAAAGGAATACATATATTACTATTAGCAGCCAATACTACGCTACCTGGAGTTACTGAAATAATCAGTCTATATATAAACATAAACTTTACGTAGCGTCAGACATAATACTGTCAACCCTTGCTGCTACAGGGGCGTAGTTATTAATATAGGTGGTCGTCGGGATGGTAAAAGTTCCCTCGAACACTGCCGCTGCGATTATCTCTTAATATGAGTAAGAGTATAAGTAATTAAAATGCTTAGCACTTACTAATACTATTAGACGTACTAAGCAAATAGAATAGGGTTAAGTGAACTGGAAAATACAGAACAAACATATTGTATTATATTAAAATACTTTATTAGAGATTTATGTGTATCTCAGTAATACATCATTAACTGAGTTACAAAAGCCAGGGTTTATAAAACCAGAGCTACCCCCCATAATTATATATGGATAGTAACAAGTACTTCAATATATTCTAAGAGCTCAGGATATGTAGTAATCCCTTTGTAGGATATAGCTAGGTAAGTTAACTGAAGAAGAGGAAAAATAAGTCACTCGCAAGTATTACTAATACAGCAACTACCAGCCTTTCTTTATGATTGACTCAATCCTCATAATTGTACTCACGAAGTCAGAACCGTGATATGGATGGTGAGGTTTCCTAAAAATAATAGTATTTATTTATTTTTATGTTGAACTTATCTAATATAGTTATTATAGTTGTTATATATTGTAACATAGAGCGTAGATAATGAACGTAAACGTGAAAACCGAGTAAAGAGAAATATGGAAAGTTTAGAATGATATATTTAACATACAGAGACGAGTCTCTAGTAGAAGTATGCGACGACTATCATCATTAAAAGTAAGAAATTTATCAACTCAATAGTAGTTATATGATGAAAGACCCCACCTACCTATGCAAATTTCTTAATCTATCAGCGCGTAGAATAGCCTTAGCAATCGACTAACACAGTATGGCGCGTTCTTCTTGAAGTAAAGTATTAAGCAATGTTGATTTTCCGGCATTGGGCTTTCCGGCAATAGCAACAGGAACGCCTTCATCGGTTAATGTGATTTAGAATAAAAGTTTAGTATATGCCAGTGTGAGAAGACATTAATTCTAGTAAAGTTAGGATATTAATATTAATGAGTATGAGATGAGACGATACGCCTGAAGACTTGAAGATATAGAACAGTATACAGAAATAAGAAGATATAGAATGATCGCTATCCAATTAACCCATAGCCGATGTTTTAAGCTAGACTTATATGAAGAAAAAGATCTAATTTGACATTTAAAAAAGCAAAGAGATATAGTGAAGGTAAAAGGAGGGGAAGCATTTGAATAGAGCAATGGAATGGACTATGATCTATACACTACTAACCACCCCCTTATACCACGATGAAGTCAAATGCTTTAGATCATTGATAGACGTACTACACTTTCATAGTGAACAGAATTTTCCACACGTCACACACAAGATAAGTTTTCTAAAAAGGAAAGAGAAATATTTATCCAAAATAGAGAAGGTCAGTTTGGATAGAACGTATGTTTCAATAATGGAAATTCGTTTTATTTGTAATAGTTCTTTGATATCTCAAAGGTACTTACATTAGAGGCCAATATTGGATGGTAATCAATAGAACAATTCAAGTAACTTAGATGATTCACAGTCAACATGTCAAGAGATAGTATAAGATCGTCAGTTTACACATAAGGACGTTTTTTCTAAATAGATCTGCCTAAGCCTCTACGAAATAATGTAATATATTGTAATAAGCTTTATAGGGCGATAGTTAGAATGAGATCAGAGCGGCTTCCTTTTTTGATAAATCATAGAATATCTTAGGCACAATACACTGCATACATGAGCTTCTCTAACACATGCGGGAAAGTGCTAGTTTATTTATCATACTCAGACAATAAGAGAATAAGCTAGTTTAGAATCTCATTAGGTGAGTGTATAAGCACGCAAAGCACATTGTATCACTCAAAACATCTCTAGGGCTTTTTTATTACCACTCACCTATAATCTTATAGTGTATATAAAACATTACTAACTGGATAATAACCGAGTATATAGATGTACTTAACACAATTTAGAGCCATTTATAAACATGAAAAGTGTAAAATGTTTAGTAGAAATAAAAAAGTTTTATACTCTTTATTCTATTAAAATCGAATCGAATACAATTTAAAATCATGCATAAAGTAAATTAAATATTATTATAAGACCTACGTATAAATTAAGGATTAAACGAGTTAACGTTAAAGGTTGTAGGGGCACACCACTTTTACCACGTCGGTTGAATAGACCCGTTGAATTTATTTTTCACGAAACCTTAACCGACAGCAAGTTATAACTCCTTAACGTAAAATAAAACTCTCAGAGCTGAGTTAATTTTACAATGGCAAGATGAATTTAAAGACTCCAATGTCTTTTAAATAATTCTGCGTATACTCTGCCGAGAAACAACTTGATAAATTTTGTGATCATATTTCCTTAATATATTACAATAATGTCTTTCTCTAGGTTTATTGCGGTGACAATGTTAGGTAAGGACAGGAAAGTGTCATCAAATATTGAAAAAAATGCAATAGGGAAAGTACCTTGGCTTCCCCCTGTGAATAAGAACTGTGCGAAGGAAAGGACAAAGTGATCCTTCCGAAAATAATGGCAAGAAAATAAGACCAATATTATTTAGGGATGAAGGAAAGTTTTTGTTATGTCGTTCCAAAGATGTAGTTGAGAGAAAGATTAACCCATTAATAGAGATGATGTAACTGAGGTTTAGGAGCTTTGAAATCATCTTGTTTTCCCTACAATACAAGAATGATCTGGAATTTGAGCTATATTATTCCTATAAAATGGGTTTCGAAATTAAATGATTTATTCTCTTTAGAGTGAATATTAAATATGTTTGAATAAATATTTATATTTTCATATAAATTTGGGAATTTGGTATTCGCTTCTAAATTCTTTTGTCAGAAATATTTGTTACTAACTACCAATGTTTTTTTCTAATTTTATTATTTTATGTTATTCCTTACAAAGGGTTGTAGATTCCTGTTTAATGATAATGAAATTCCGGTTTAGAGATAATGAGATTCCTGTATAAAGATTACGAGATTTCGTTTCGTACTCCAATTCAGACTCTTAGGTTTTCGTTTCAACTATTTAAGATTATTAGACTTCGGTGCAATTGCATAATAAAGTAATCATATAAAATATTCATGTCATACGTTGATTACTCGCGTTAACAAATTTTAATATAAAAAACGAGCTCATTGGTAAACTTGTTAACTCCAGATTAATGTATTAATCAAGTTTGAAAGCTGAGAGTAGAAGTAAGAAGAAAATTCTGTGTCAACTAATATAGCACTAAGAGAGGTAATCTAAATAGTGCATTATTGTGGAGACAGATGTCGGTATGTTCTCTAGATCAGAGAGAAAATGGACTTATGCCTCAAACGATAGTATTTTTCTCTATTGAGAGAGGGGAGCATCTTTTTTCGTGTGGTGGTTTTATTTAACGTGTGTATTTTTGTTAAGTGAAGGACCTTTTCAATCATTCAGAAAGTCTGTCGAATAGTTTAACATATAAGTTGGAATGAAGGACCATATTATTAAGCGCTTATCGGAGTAAGATTAAGCTACCAGCACACAACAAACATATAATTGTTCTCTATAAAAAGAAACAACTATGGTATAACATGAACTGGAGACAGCACATTATACTCTCTCAATTTCTATTATGTTATATTTATATAACTATACAAGAAAATAAAATAAATGTAGAGATAGTGAGAGATAGTGAGAGTATAAGAAGTAGAAATAAGAGAGAAAGACGAAGAGAGTGTAGGAGTCGATTATCACGATGATGATGTACCAGATAAATGAAAAGAGCGTGACACCGGAGAGACATGAAGAGAGATACAATAAGAACTGAGAAGAGACCGTAGGACAGAACAGACCGAGAACAGAAAGAGAGCCATGACTCCCGCACAAGGAACCTGTTTTTCAGTCTCTCCTTTTTATTATAAAGAGACGAGAGAGAAAAGGAGATGAGTTAGAGAGGCACTGCATTCATGAGCGTAAGTGTCTATGCCTAGCTTCCGAGGACGAAGTAGAGATGGAAATATCTTCCGGTACTCCAAAGAAGGAACCTTTACATTATTTTTTCTTTTAATCCGTCCTGTGTTTTTTCTCGTATTGTTTTGTTAAGGGAAACAAGAATCGCACTCCGCTTCTTTTTGATGTTTAAACAGTGTTTGTGTACGAAGCCCACTCAGCTTCCTATTTAGTCTTTTCTCCCTCGTTATCTTTCAAAGCTTTAAACGAACAGGCCACTAAGTAGGATATTATTCCATTGATTAAGCAAAAAAAGTTCTATCTCAGTTTGATACAACATACTTGTTATTAGTTGAAATGTAAGTTTACAGTATGTATTGACCTCTTTTTAACAAAAGATAATAATAATAATCTAATAAATAATGAATAATACATAAAATTCATTTTTAGATATGCATAACAAAATGTAAATAAGTGCACTAAAAATAAACAATAAGAATTAATAAATAATTAATAAATAATTAATCTGCTACTATGACAATACTACCTTAGCTCTACTACAACACTACTACTCACTCTACCTACCTACTAATAAGAATAATCTAATGAGAATAATAATTCATAACTATAATAAATAATATAATAATCATAATCATATATAATAATAAGTAATAATAAAATATAATAATAATAGATAAATATAATAAATAATATAGATTTATAATAATATATTAAATTTATAATAAAAACATTGGGTTTTAATAATTCTTTATTAAAAAATAATTTAATTTAATTCAAGAAATAGTAATTAAGTTCTCTCCCATGCCTGAATGATGTAATCCTTCTCAAAGCGCCTCTAACAACTTCGCAATTAGTAGTATATATATATATATATATATATAATATTATCTCCTAATATATATTAAGTATCATACTATATATATATATATCATATTAATTAATATATATATATATATAATATATATATATTATTAATATATATATATATAATTATATATTATATATATATATATATATTATAGTATTTATATAATATATCATATTATATATATATATATTATGTATAATATATATATAGCTATATATACAGTATATATATGATATAACCTAGTATAGTATATATATATATTAGTATATAGTATATAGTATAATTTAGTATATATATATATAATAGTATATATTCTAATATATATATATGATATGTACTAGATACTCTATATAGTATATATATAGTACTATATACTATATATATATACCTATGAAATACATGTATGTAGACGATGTTCAACACGGAAAACACTTCATTACTTAGAACACTCCGAAAGTTTGACTAGTTAATGTACAATAGTCCGTACCAAGTTGCAGTCTCTAATTTGAGAAGAATTGGTCCATTCGACTAGTTCCGTTAAGCGTATTGTTCCTATTGTTTATTTTCTTTCACACAATCCATTGAGGACCTTTTGGCAATGTTACAGTGGATAATATAAGCCAAAGGGCTTTAGATTAAAAACTGTCGATCCCCGCTCTCAGCTCCCAGTCTGCGGGGAGGTGAGGTAGTGTCTGAATTAAAATGGAGCTCATTTTCCTCATACAAAACACATACAATCTTTACAAACAGAAGAAAACGAGCCAACGAGCAAACGTACTACTCCTTACTATAGTACTTACATACTACTTATATTGAAACATACTGACTACTCGAGACTACTACTATTAACTAACTGAAACACAAAACATTAACGACGCAGTATAATGAGGAAACTGGCAATAAAGAACTGTTCCAATGACTCGCCTATTAACAGTAGAGGACCATAAGAAAATTGAACAAATCGTAATGGGTTCTTGACTATCGATTATATAGGTGCTGCACAGTTCAATTTGCAGGACATATATGAGACATAAGGTCTCATAATGGGGATGTCCATTGTAGGATAGTCGAACCGGACTAGTAAAAAGATTCAAGTGACGGAAGCTTACCATACAGATAGGAGCTGTGCAAAGCATGCAGAGTTCAGAAACGAGCAGTAGACACTTATATGTCTTTAGTCCTCAAATTATAAAGCTTTTAACAACTGATACGCACAATACTTAGTTTCTAAAAATCATTATGTTCTCATATAGCGTATAAGTAGCGATAATCGGATTTTTATTAGAGACAATATACTTAAAAAATGTTAGGAAAATTTTAGAAATTATTACTATTGTGAACATAGTAAGGACTGCAATGAAACACTTCCACTATCACTATTTTTAATGATTATAAACTTGCGTATAAGATAGTGTGATTTGTTCGTTAAGAGAAGCTGCTGGTGCGGACACAATACTAGGGAGAAGTTACTTTTAAGAGTTATAGAATGACTTTATTATTTGAAAAGTCCTGAATATGAAAAATACGTCTGCACCACCAGTCGAGTCAAGATTTGGTAAAACGTCATTTAAAGTTAGGAGAGTGCGGAACTGATAAATCACGGAGTACAATGTGAACATTCTCTTTGTTCAGTCTATCTTAGTCTGAACTAATTTTCCTGTGACTATTTGAAAATCAGATCCACCGTGTAACAGGGTTTTAGATATGAACTGATATTAGGAAACTCCCTCATGGAGAGATGCTGAAGAGGCAGAGAAGTACTTTAAGCTCCGAGTGCATTTTACTGTACTCTGCCAATTCAATCTCCTTTACCAATTAAAATAGAAAGCAGTACTACTAGGGATTCTGCGTTTTCATATTGTTTATAGGGAACTCAGTAACTGTTAAATTTTATGTGGGATTAAGGTGTCAAAGTTTAGAGATTTTTGCTCTTCAGAGGGGTATAGGGAAATTTGTGGAACCAACATGTCAGCCATCTAATATTATATAATCCACTTATTCCTCTAGTATATGATTTTGTTATAAATCTAGCACATTATTAAAATGAACTTTTATATTACACCTAACGGAGGGTTAGACCACTGTGATTATTTGAGTACTCATGAGCCTAACTAGAAGCAAAGACAAAAGGAAGGGGATACTATTGAATATGGTAATACCCATTATTACTAAAGCTCATTTACCATGGAAAAAGGTGAATATACCTATGTCCCAATAAAACTATTGATAATAGAATGTGACAAGCATTAACTAAGATCTCAAGTATAAAGATCGAGAGGCGTAAGGTGTACGAGAGAGAGAGAGTAGAGAGAGAGAGAGAGAGAGAGAGAGAGAGAGAGAGACAAGAGAGAGAGAGAGAAGAGAGAGAGACGAGAGTAGAGGAACGAATACGAGACGCACAAGAGGAAGAAAACGATCGAAGAGGAATCCAACGGATTTACATTTTATATCGCAAGATCGTTCTTGTCTTATGGGCCAAATCGCCTTGAAATAACTTGATAAACTAGCATTTTAGTTATGGAACAACTTGACATCTTACCATCGATTCTCTCTAAAACACTACTTAGGCTATCAGGCTTCTGCAAAACTTTGTACTATGTCCTACCACTTTCGATCGGGTTTGTTAAGCATACTCTAACAGAGGCGAGTTTTCAAGGTGGGTTAGGAATGTAATGATGGAATAATGGGTACCTCCCCACGAGAGCGTCAGCTGGCAAAATACTTGGGTTATGGCCTCTCAGAATAGTTTAGCAGGCTCTCCGAGCGGGCAAGAATTCATGTGCAGTAATGAGTGACAAGTATATCGGATCCAAACCGATACACCTTATTCGGATTGAACCAGACACGTACAACCGAGCTATTTATTAATTTTTAAACTTATTTAATTAAATTATTTAATTTTTATGATATTAATTATTATTATTATTATTATTTATATTATTTATTTATTAATCTATTATTATCTATATTATATTATTATTATTAATAATGTAATTTATATATTAATTTATTATTATTGATTTAATTTAATTATTAATTATTATTATTAACGACAGTAATCAGATTTTTCACGTAAGGGTAATCGATTTCATGATAGTTACGAGAAATCATTAATTATCTCATGTAGATGAACGTTATTTTTACGCTACACCTAATCTCGACCTATATCCCGATAGACCTCCGACTTATAATACCTGGACTCTCAGGGATACTCCGACCTCGTGAACTCCCGCTCCGGCTCTACCGGAACTTCCTAGACTATATATACCCAGAATGCCTAGAGATGATAATAATCGATTCTCGAGGGAATCGTTTATTATATGAAACTCGGAAATTAAATCAAGATATTCACCTGATAGGTAGAACTCGATTTTTTACGCGCCTCCGGCTCGCTCCGGCTCAGCCTACATGGTTCGTCCGCCTACTTATTACGCCGTACATAATGGGCAATTAGAATCGGGTGTCGGATCTTCTTGACTTTAAACGGTGCCTATAAAAAGAAGTTCTGAATGGGGTGGCTACATAGTGAAGTGACGTAACCGCCCGAAAGGGTTTTTAAAGAATGGGTAATGATATTCTGAAATAAATATCAGAGGCGTCCCTAAAAATCCCGGGGGACCAGAAAAAAAAATAAAAAAAAAAATAAAAAGTTTAGTTTTAATTTCATATGGAGGTCCCACACAAAAGTAAGAGGCTATCAGTATAGGGGGAGCCCCATACAATATAACTATAAAAACAAATGACTATGTAATCATCGTCTAGATAAGGTAAAAATAAATGAACAATAAATATAAATCATAGAAAACATCTGTGGTAACAAAGTGATTCGTAGTGAAATTTCATAAGATAAATGAAGTATACAGGAAAATCTGAAGAAGTATGAACTAATTCAGAGACTATAGTATAGTATCTAGGCCTCCGCGGTAGCGAGTTATGACCGAGTATATAAACCATTTGATATAAAACAATCAAATTTGTATGTTATAATTAACTAATAGGTTAATGCAGAAACCCAACCGTATAAAATCTCTAGAAAGTAATGGTTTCGAACCATAACCAAAACAATTCAGACAATAGAATCGTTAGATAAATAATTATTGGGAAAGAAAGAGATAAAATGATCATTATTTTATATTTGATTGATTATTATAAAACATATTATATTGAATTACTAGCAGTAGAACACGAAATTACTCAAAAGTCATCGGTATAGAGAGCGCCATTTTAAAAATTATTATCAGTAAATCAAAACTGTCCTCTATTCGAGCCCCACCCTTTTCCGTGGTATCACTAGATTTGATCTACCTTGCATTACATAGTCTGAACTAACCGGGGATTCATTTACTAATGAAAGTCAACTGTGTTTACATACCCTAAAGCAGTAAATCAGTAAAATCCAACCACCTCCTCACCCCCTTCTGTGATCTATTTGATGCTAATTGATCCTATCTTGGATTCCAAGTCATCATTTTTTGTACTAAATTGTCCGCGTTTTAACATACCCTAAAACGGTCAAATCAGTAGAGTGCGCTAACGTGCCAACACTGCCACTCCCTAACCCCCTTTAGTGAACTTCTTGATCTAGTGTGATAACTTGAGGATCTCTTGATTCAAGTCATATTTTTTCCCCTAAACTATTAAGGCAAAATTTACGTTTTTATACACTCCAAAGCAGTAAATCAGTAAATCAAACCGAGCCATATCACCACCCACTCCGCGTCCCTGTCCATTCGTACCGGTAAACCGTGATCTATTGTACGTATTGATGCTATTGTCCAGTCCATATTATTTTTAACTCAAATTGTCATGTGTTTACATAGCCTAAATCAGTAAATCAGCGAAATCATAACAACCACCATTCTCAATCCCACCCTCCTATCACATACCGTGATTCTAGTTGATCTATTGAATCTAGTTGATCTATGGCATATTGATTCAACGCTTTATTAGATAAATCTGAGTCCATATTATACGATAGGGGTATTATACATACAGCTTTACACGACAGAATAACTCAGTAAATCAGCTAAATCAAACCACCATCCCAACCTACCCACACGGCATCTACCTCAAACTCGGCACCTGTCCATTCTCGTTTAGGGGTGACATCCGTGGATTCATATTGATTCCCTTATTGATGTGTACTGTGATTTAGAATGCATGATATATTTTTTCAGTAATAGAGGGTGTTAATAGTTTTCACATACCTAACCTCAGTAATATCACAGTCTAAGTCAAACCATCCAGCTCTAAAACCATCTCCAGTATCCATCTCACCCTCCCTCAGACCTATTACGATCTCTAGTTTGGGGGATCTATGCCCTCGATTCCAGAAGTCTAATTAGTGACGTATCATTTATATGAATATCAAACAGTAACAGTAAAGCAAATCTATTTATTCACAACTGACTCACCGAATATATCTCAACGTACAAAGTTCACATTAGAGCTTAAATGCTACACACACGAGGATAATCGAGGATCTAAGATATAGGATATAAATAGGGATAATCAGGAACGAGACTAAACCGAAGTAACATAGACTATAAAACAACGAGATAGAAATGTTAAATGATTCTGAACGCATCGAAAGCATAGTGCAGAGACTTTAACAGAGATAGTAAAAGTAAACCTAGAGCATGAAGTTGCAGTAAGCAATACTGCCGTGGTGAACCCTATTCGACTTTTCTCAAAACTCACAGATGCTGAACGATGAGATATGTTCTAACTCCGCTTATATTAACTATAAGAAATATATTAAACACAAGGAAAAATGTTATCACCAACATAGATTGTTAATTAATCTAACTGATTCAAATAGAGAAATCTGAGACAATACTCTTAACGTAACAAGGGACACTTACTACGCAGTGTAAAGTTAAATTCTAAGCATGAGTTGCGAGTGAACGAAATGCAAATAACTGCAGGACAATAGTTAAAATGACTTAATGTGCGAGAGCATATCTCTAGATAACATATATAACGTTAATGCTTACATTGGCGAAAGAAGGACTACAGAGACAAACGCAAGGTGGGAGTTTGGAGTAAATCACATTTTTCAAGCAAAATAGTGTAGATAATCAACTTTGGTCTGATTATCCATACAGACCAACGATATATCTACGTGAAAAAGTTTTTTACAAATTATGGATGCTGTAATATTCTGCTAACGAAATAAATTTTAGTTCATATAAAACCATTTTCATCTTAGAAATATCCTTAATACCTCACAACATAATATAAGTTGAGCAATGATAACACTTTATGATACAAAGTCTTTTAATCCAGATACTTAAGCATTGAATAGAAAAACGTTTTAGCGAAGAGTGAGAGTAGAATAAGTTTTCTCTCATTTCTTATATGAGACATAAAATTGTCATATACAATCTACATCGTGTAGATAAATGGTGTTCTACCGGCGCATGTACAATCTGCAGTAAATAGTTATAATCGTGTAAAATTAAATTCCAATACCACGCAAGACTTACCCCGCCTCCTCCTCCTAAAGCCGCCTCTCATACGCATCCTCACATTTATATTTTTCAAAACTCTCAGTTTTTCCGTTATCAATACCTTTTGTCAATATTTCACTAAGTATTACTAATTTGATTGTTAGATTTATAAATATCGAGTATCCATTATATGTTATGAATAAATCATCGAGTTTTATTATTCGAAAATCATTTATTTATCTTATATTACTACTCATTTAGCGGGAGTAAATATTCTAACGTATCACTTATTTGTTTCATCATTTTATATAATATGCTATTTATGCATACAAAAGAGAACTAGAAATGATCTAATGTACAAATTTGACAAAACCTAACACCCTTACGTATCACTATTTATCTTTATTTTTTTAGTTTTTTGCGTAAAAAAAAAAAAAAAACTCGTACAATTTTTTCCTATGTGTATTTAACTAACATAGTAATAGAGTATATCTTATGGATTTTATTCAGCTTATCTAAGCAGTGTATCAAACGAATTCACTTATTCTACCTATCTTTTGTCAATGAATAATTTTATTTTAACTTAATTAATTCGGAAATTTTTATCATTAAAACTAAGTTGATGTATTACTCGTAATCGCTAATTATTTCGATGTATCATTTTCTTAGAGTAAACAATAAGAGACACAACAAATGATGTCCTATGATTTATAGTTCTATCACTAAAACAGCTTTCAGTCACGATTACTAGCTATATTAATTATCTAATCGAGACTCTGTTTATTTCACATTATACTATGATACTCCTAAACATAATGCATTTATATGTTTTGTACTAAGATAAGATATGTCATTCCAAAAAGATCTACAAATGCCTAACAACATACTTACGTCTACTTTAATGAATACTGCTTATAATTATAAAACTAAAAGGTATATAAACCACACTTAGACTATCAGATAAAAATAAACTATTTGCTGGATTCATTTACAAGAGCTATTACAAACCCGTAACCTAAGGACTTACATTATAAGAATCAGTAAAACTCTTTTTTCCCAAACATATATCTAAAATATTATCACTAACCCATCAATTCGTTAGCGATAGAGCACACCCGTAATATTACCAAACAAAACCTCTTATCATAAATCCGCCCTTAGTCCTAATTTATCCACTCACTGACACTAGCACGCAAATTATGAACTGTAAACATATCAAAAGTTTTTATCCAAACAAAATTACTAACATAAAAAGAAAAAAGCTTTGATAATAATATCATTATTTTTTTTGTAATAGTTTAGCTGATTTACCTTGTGAGGAGAGAAGCATGTATATCAGATAAAGTCATGCATATTAAATTGGAGATATCCATCAAGTCTTCTGTAACACCCCCCACCCCTAACCACACATAGACACGATTATAAATCACTAATTAGACTCATATATCTGATTTCAGTCTATTTACTTTTCGAGTATCATTTCTGTCTCATGAAAAATAAAGAAATAAAAGTATTCTTGTTATAATACTATACCAAAGTGTACAGAATTATTATCATGATGATCCGTACAAAAAACGTTGTTCTACTAATTTAATAAACAGCCATAAGACATAAAAAATTTACCCAAAAACGTGAAGAATATATAAAGATGTACACCGTCAACAAAACCAGAACTATCAAATACCGTCGAAAATAAACTAACTAACATTAACCGAAAAGCTTCCGCACTAATAACACACACGTAATACAGCTACCCTAACACTGCTCCCTCGAACAAAACCTGCTTCACCCCTATCTCCTCATTTTTCCGAGCATGATCTCAACCAGTAGAATGTAATGTTTTACATTACGTTTGTAATATTTACAAATAACCTGTGTGGCTCAGACATATCCTCATGTAGTGCTATTGAATGGGGCTAGGTGTCTATATTGCATAATCCAACTTATGCTCATGGAGTATACAAAATATTAAAATCATATTGTTTCAAGATATCACTACAATTTTTGACTCTTTTCGTAAATATTATCGTAATATTTTTAACACAAAAATATCATACAAAATATCAGATCTAAAATCTTCAATTGCAAAGTCTCTTTTCTGAATAAAACGTAATAATTTTGAGAAAGATTATAGAGAAACAAAAACTGTAAACAAATAATAATTACAGATCACATAAGTTAAATTAATCCATGAACGTATCATAAAACATATTAAAGGTTCAATTGTAACTCAAAAGTATCATACAGTTACAACGTAATAGTTTTTTAAGCTGATTTTAAACAGAGTAATAGTAAAATCCAGCTAAATCAAACCTCACACTCCCCCTGCAGTCCCTACCCCCTTTCCCCACATCCCATCATCCGCCTATATGGAACTACTATTTGAGCGATTATTCAACGTCATATTTCGAGTGTCATGACAATTGTCTATTGCAATAAATCGAATAAATAATAACATTAAGTTCTTTTTACTGACCTTAGTACTAATATGTTTACTACCGAGCAAAACATACAAAAGACAAAATAAACGTATTTCTTGAGAGAAGGAGAGGTAAGAATATATCAAAATAAACTATGAACTTCATAGTCTAAAGAATACATAATGATACACTGTAAAATGCAAACGTAACAGACCGTCTGTAAAATGAATAGAGATACCCCTAAGAGCGTTACAAAATCGAGTAAACAGTCCTAAACATGCGCTGCACAATGTCCTTAACTACTATCACAAGGTAACAAAATCGTAGCTTCACATGGTCATACACTATAAGCTGCGACCATGTTTCCCCACTTGTTTCCCCCCAGCTATCAGCAAACGAGGTAATAGACGCACGTATTATCTAACAAAAATCCCTTAACAAAAGTGACCAATCTACCCATCCATTGGATCTAAATCTATTGCTCTGATTGATTGCTTGTTGAATCTATGGATGCAAATCATCGATTTTGGGTATAAACCCCATTTGTAATATCTAGTAAAGTTGGTAAAAGTTTAAATACAGACCCTAAGAAGAGGTAAGATCTCAGTTAGATCTAAAACCAACAACAATACTGTCTAATAGGATCATATTGATCCTACTTGATATTGACTGATTTCATATTTTTTTGGGTATTATTTTCTGTGTCTAAGAAAACATTACAAAAACAAATTAAAGTTTCCTGGTAGGACATATAAACCTTGAACAAATATATAAAAAACCATTTATGTTGTCATAAATCAAGCTATGAGAACATGCAATAAAGCTAACCATAGAATTCGCCGCTGACTAACGGAGCGACACCATATAAACCGTTCCCATACACAAACCTGACATGACCTACTGGTAACACAGAATCAACAACTGCCAACCAATAATTCAAAGCAAGCCTCTTCTGCTCGTATACAAAACGCTCATACTAAACAAAACATGAATTCCAACTAGTAACATACATAGTAATACTTCAACAATACTTATCATACCGCTAACTTGCATACTTATACTGACCAGGAATAATTGTTAACCAATACGGAACGGTTTCAGCACATCAATACGAAGCAACGACACTTAACCATACCTACACGGCAGAATAGAAACTGATACATTAAACTACAAAGTTCCCTAACTCTAAAACAATCCAATAATAAGTAACTAACATTACCACCAACAAACCCACCTAAACTAATAACACCTTTTTCAAGCCCTATCTTTCTAATAACTATCGTTATTTTTACATTAACATAATAAGCTAATATTTAGCAAAAAGAAATGCTAACACTACACCTTACCTAACTATCATATGAACCACCGAAAGATCTATACATAATACAAAAGTTTTCCCACATCCAAAAACTAACATAGATAACGTTGCAACTAGAACAATTATATGTAGTTGTAGTGTGTTTGTGTTTGTGTGTATAGGAAGGACCTAGCGCATCCGAAGCGATAAGAATAGCATCCGATTGATATATGTATCTTGAAGAAGTCAAGATGAGCGGCCTCCAAAAGTATGCCCTCATTCTTCCCTAAACACATCATTACTTGGATGTTGGTGAGGTTGATAGCGTCACGAGATTGCCGTCCCGTTCTAATTTAGGGACTTCTTTCTACATTAATTCTTCGATCTTTTCAGCCTTTACGCTAATTTCCAATTTGTTGAACGTCACTTCTCTTTTTCTATAATTTGTCTGACAGCAAAACCTACCCTGTTTATTTTTACTCACTTTACATTCACTTTTTAGTAAAAGGAGATTGCTGTGCTTATGTGTGCAGTGATGTTATTTGTTCTAATGCCAATGATTGGAGTCTTCAGAGTATTCTTCCTTATGGCCCAAGGTAATCAGTCATTTTACAACTAAATTTATCTGTTCTCTATATCTGTCTCCTAACTCAACTAACTATCCTAAATTCGTTGACTATTTAAACTCAAACTTAGATCCCATTCTGTCTCTTTCACCTTTCGTCTTTCTTGGTGATTTTAATTTTTACTACCTTCAAGATACGGCTGATAACAGGTTTGTCACTTTTCTATCCAGAATGACCTCGAGCAGCTAGTGTAGCTCCTTACTTGTATCCATGATCGTCTTGGAGACGTAACTAACATTCTAGACCATTTCCTGACCTCTCTCTAATCTTCTTCTTATTCTGTTAAACTCCTTCCTCCTTTTGGTTCTTTCGATTACTCTCTTATCTCTCTATCATGTTATATCTCTTCATGTCTTCCACAGGATGGACACCCCGCATACGGCGTGGAAAGGGTTTTGGTATTTCATAGCTGCAAAACTGGTTAGACTTGCGGTTCTACTTCTTTTACTTTTTCTTCTCTCTCCTCTACTATCACCCGACGACACAAATGCCGTATGTCTTCTGCTAAAGTTGAAATCTTCGCTCACTACTTTCCCTCTAAATTCATTTAAATGATTTCGGAACTGCTCCTACTCCCAAAATATATATGCCTCCAGCTCATATATGCCTAATATTGTACTTTTTCCTCAAGATTTTATTTCTGCTCTCTCTAACTGTAGCACCAAGAAGGTTTTCTGTCCTATGGTTCTCAAAACTTTCGTTTCCGAGCTTGTACCCTTCCTTGGTAAACGATTCCATCTCTGCCTTTCAATTTCGACTTCGTTTCCTGCTGTAAACGTGGGCTGATTCAGCTTGTGTTGGAAAAGGGAAACCTTCTCAAACCTCAAACTACCGTCTTATGGCTTTCACTTCTATTCATTCTAAGGTTTTTGAATATATCCTTTTAACGACAAGAATTGGAGACTTCTCAAATCTTCTTATCTTATCATTAATGGTCAGTATGGTTTTCGTAAGAAGAGCTCTACCGATGATCTTCTTTCTCCTCTTTCTGATTTTGGTATGACACAAGGATCTTATTCCTAAACTTATCTCATTTTGTTGTTTTTCCTTATCTATGTAATTTTCTATCTGGCTTCTTTTCCGGTCTTTTTACAGCAGCTGCTGTAAACTGCCACCATTCATTTTATAAATCTATAAATAGCGGTACACCTCAGGGTTCTGTACTATCCTCAACTCTCTTTCTACTTTTCATTAATGACTTCTCTATTATTTCCTCACTTATCTACTCCTATGCTGACGACTCCACCTTTCATTTCTCCTTTGAAAGACATCCCTCCCAACAGCAAGTAGCATTCGTAAGAAAGGTAGAATTGGAGTAACTAACATTTGATCTTTCTTGAATTTCATTCTATTTGTGGCATTGAGAACAAGGTTGTTTTAGATGACTCAAAAACTCAATTCCTTCATCTTTCTACTCGATATAACTTTCCACACAACAGGAAGAGCAAAAAAATTCACAAACACTCTCCCTTATTTGAAACAAGTAACTGACAACAACTTAAACCTTAGTCTGCTCTCAATATTCTTGGTGTTTCTTTTTAGCGTGATCTTAATAGGAAGGATCATATTACTACTCTTTCTAAGAAAGCTTCTAAGATTTTTGATGTTCTGAGAAGCCTTCAGAATTTGTTCACATCATTCCAGTTGCTTTGCTCTTTATATGGGTGCTATTCAGCCCTGAATGGAGTATTCTTCACACATCTGGGTGGTTCCAGACATATTTATCTCCTTGAAAAGGTGGAGTCTGGAGATTTTCGTCTTATCAATGCTCAACTTCTCACTATCTCTTTCCAGTCTCTCTCTCTCTCTCTCTTCACTTCAAATTATAGGGTCACTCTCTTTGTTCTATCACTTACAATGGAAACTGTTCTTTCTACAAAATCTCATCCTCTCTTTATCCAACTCTCTGAAAATCGACGTAATCTCTATGGTCAATCTTAAATGTATTCCATTGGTAAAATCTGAAACACATTCCCTTTATCAATTTCCTCAACTACCCTTGACTTGATTTATAAAAATAACAATGAAAGCCTATGAAGAAATTTTAAATAAATTTACTGTGTCTAATGGAATAATGAAGTAAATATATATATTAGAGAAGAGAGCTTATGTGCAAACATAAACTCTGTCTTGAAATTTCCTACAACAAAGACAGGAAAATACATTATAAGAGTCTGTTTAAATTCTGCAATCTAAATCTATTATCCTACGAAATAATAGTGACTCCAATTAATATTCAAATTATTATTTTCCAGGTACTGATAATTGAGGATGGAAAAATATTTAGTCAATTGATAAGAGATTTCATAATAAATAAACGATGTCTCACCTTTTGGATCATACTGTATATGATGCCAAGGCATGATAACAGACGCAAATAGACACATAAATGCCAAGAGTGCTGTAACAAAGCTCATTTTCCATAAAGATATTCCATACTTGCTGCCCAATCTGAAATATATATATATATATATATATATAATATATTATATATATTATATATATATTAATATATATCTAATATATATATATATAATAGTTATTATATATATATATATATATTATTATAATATATATAATATATATTATATATATATATATATAGTAAGAACCCCCTTTGGGTATATGATATGAGTATGCTATGGTGATTGAATTTTTTCCATTGTATCCAAGTGCCCTATTATATTATTGATCTTCTTTACTTCTTCATTTAAAAGTGTTATTTTTCAAAGAAATTTAGGTGATTTCAATTTAATGATTGTTTCTGAACGTATACTGTTGCTATCTTTAACTTAAAAAATACAAAATCTCGACAAACTATCAAATCTCTAAATTTTACGTGAAATCCAGTTGAACATACATTTGAGATCCTCCAAACCGAGAATCCTCCTTTTACTTAATCAACGTAGAAAAATTACCATAGAAATCTCAGGTAAGTGGTCATTTGTTCGATTTCCTCTATTTATATATAGTCGCTACTATAGTACATTAATGTAGAATAATGGTAATATTATTTATATATATATATAATAATATTAATTATTAAAAATTTTAGATACTTATAATGTTATCAAATATAATATTAATTAATAAAATAATACATTAATTTTATATTAAATCAGTTAAAAAAAATTTCTCAAATTTATAATTATATAATATAATAATAATACAGAATTTGAAGATAATGAAAATTTAAACGGTAAATCAAATATATTTCATTATCTCATTATATAAAAAATATTTTTTTCGTACTAATAATTTATAAACATATATAGTTTCTAATATTTATCTAAATGTGAGGCGAAACATGTGAACTTTATAACTCACGAAAGAGATAATGATGGTAATCAACAACGGTAAATAAATGATATATTCATTATCTCATTATATAAAAAAATATATTTTTTTCCCGTACTAAAGTATTAGTAATATGGTCATATATTAATATAAAGAGAACTAGAGGATTGGCCAAAAAATTTATTGTATATTATTTTAAGCTACAGCTCGTAATTTCGAAATATTTATTTGGCGATATTTTCTAGGAAGATAAATCGATATTTCACAGATCTTTATTGTGTTCTCTTAATGAAAATTCAGAAAGCGCTTGGATATTCTTTAATCAAATAAAATTTCTGTTTTTTAAAAAGGCCCGGAAAAAATAAAATCTTATCCCCCTCACCCGACACCCTGAAAGTGATGAAACTCTCTTTTCCCCCCCATATTTCCGTTCTTCGTTCGTCCCCAATGTCGTACTATTTTAAAATAAACCGACAACTTGGGGTTTTTTAAAGATTTTTCGTCTTTTCGGGAACCAAAAATAGGGAGAGGAGGGAGGGGTCAACTTGGCACAATACCACATAGGCAATTGGGTCTTCTGAACAGCCATCAATAATCTACTTACCAGGTTATTCAGTAGATCAAGATACGGATAAATGCAGAACTCCTTGATTTTCATTGTTGCCTGGTCCTGTACAGTTTGTTCTATATAAAATAAGGTGTTTAGGAATGATAGTAAAAATGCTTTCCTGGCTATGTTTATGTGTTAGCAATGAAATATCCTACTGTAAATGCGAACGTCAGTCCTCTGCGTCTGTTTAAAGAACGGTATTACGTCTGAGGGACACAAGTTGAGCAGGATAGATTTATATGAGGAATCGCTTGTCATACGGTGGCGAGATACTGACTAAGAGTAATATTGGGTATTAACTTCAGAGCAATATCAATCAGTTCACGTCTTTTGTACGGTATAGACAGGTGTGCCTTAGATTGATAGTAAAGTAAAGGTCGGAGGTGAACATATCTTGGACAATAAATTGTCTAGGCCCCTTATGTAAACTTTACCAGGACGGACCGCCTTATAAACTTAAATGACCGAGGCTAGATTTGCCTCCTTCTTTAAACCCGAAGGATTTCCACCATGACCTTAACCAGAACACTTTTGACCGACTGGTAGACCGACATTGGAGACTACTTATTATTGAGCAAGAACATTTTACCTCCTCTGCCCTTGACCTTTTTTGCACTCGTTTAGACCTTGTGTTGTCTTCTTAGACCGTTTGTTTTGGAGCTAACCCCTTCAG
Organism: Trachelipus rathkii; assembly: GCA_015478945.1. Classification (NCBI taxonomy): domain Eukaryota; kingdom Metazoa; phylum Arthropoda; class Malacostraca; order Isopoda; family Trachelipodidae; genus Trachelipus; species Trachelipus rathkii. The sequence continues at coordinate 34,524 of JABUQX010099695.1, forward strand.
AATCTTTTTGAGAAATCCAAACTTCCATTCCGTAAGCCAACCGTACTTTGTATTCCAGGTGCAATTTTGGCAACGCCTATTTTTGGCAACCCTAATTTTTTGGCAACCCTAATTTTTTGGGCGGTGCAATCACTCTCTAATTTTTGTTGAGGAGCAAGAACGGGTTGTCGTTAAGCAACCTGTGATAGTACGTGTCCCAACCCTAATTTTTTCGACCACCCTTTGGTCTTCATGGGTCAATTTTGGCCCCACCCTAATTTTTTTGAGCACCCTTTAGGGGCTTAGCCCTATTTTTTTGATATTTCGGTCAACAGGTTCTACAACACGCGCGAGGTTCTTCATATATATTACTGCTTATTGCCAATGTTAAATTTAGGGTCTGTAAGAGACTTTAGCTTCTGTCATATATTTTTTAATCCGGTAGGCAATTGAAATACTTTCAACTGGCTGCGAAGTCATACGTCACTGTGTTTCACACATCAAAACCACACGACACACCTTAGCCTACACCTAGCCTATCACCCATCCGCCTCCATATAGCCTACACTCGACAGAACCATCGTAATGGCAATCGCTATTAGTCCGAGCAGACGGCAGCCTAACTACCCTAGGCCTTTTCTTGTTAAGAAATCTGCCTCATGGGCCCTCACCTACGAGCGCTGAGCCTCCCAACACCATACTATGCCCCTTATAGCCTAAAGTCGACAACTATATATTTTGGTGTATTTCTACACTTGTATGATTCCGAGCCACAAGCTTTCACCCCTATAAACATTATCACTCGTAACACATAGCCTCTGGTCACTCAACAGCTCTCTCTACTTAGAAACATTTACATCTCTATTCCTACACCTAGCCTTCACCGCTATCTCTGACCTAGCCTCCACTAGCCTACACCTACACCTAACACTTAGTTACTTCTCGACCTCAAGGTCAGCTCTTTTCTACAATTAGCAAATTATACATCCTATTACCCTTGAGGACTGCACGTGCTGACCCCTACAAACTTTAAGAATGCTCAATCTTTTAAATTGGCGTTTTCATCAACTTTCGATCGACGTCATCTTTGTTGGCATTCTATATTGATGATTAAGCTTTGATGACTCAGATTTAATGATGGTTTAACTTTGATGGTTCCCAATCAGCGCGTAAGAAGTATCTAGGGGATGTTCTAATTACCGCTATATTCGTGGCTTTGAGTAAATTAGAGAGTCGCCAGGATAAAATAGCCAGATGGAGTGATTGAGTGACATAAATGAAGATGCTCCAAATGAATATGCTATAGTGGAGGTGCCAATGTGTTTGCAAGGAGTGAGTGCCACATAGTGCCGAAGTTGAGGGCCCACATAGACTTGCCGATTGAACAAAATGAGTGCCCCTTTTTCAGCTTTTCTATGCCTCCTTACCTCGCCAACCTAGAAATAGCCCTAATATGGGTGGTGTCTACCCCTAGGTTATTATGTTATAAGGTATGAGAATCGATTGGTGTATATTACAAGTTGCTAGATGCTTCCTACTATGATTTGTCTTTTTCTTACACTTATATCACACGATAGAATATATGGGGACTTTTCTTAAGAGTTTTATTTAGGCGGATATTGAGGATTGCAGTGAACTGCAAACGTAGTCAGAAGTCCAGTCCATCCCGTTTCCCGTCGCGTTCCCGCAGCCTTCGCCCCCGCCAGCCACCCGCAGGCGCAAATATTTCCGCGTAAACGCCGCCGTTACCCGCTGCCGCAGTGGTGCCCGCACGGCCGCAATACTTTCCGGTAACCGCCGCGCGTGCGTCCGCAACGCTAATATTAACCTGCGCAAACAAACAAATTATGATATCAATGTAAAACTATTCAAAGAATTTCTTTTCAAATATTACTATGAGTCATTCACTTTTTACTTCAATTGTACGAAATTTTTTAAAAAACATATAACGAAATATAAGCATTAAAACAGTAAATCAGTTAACCAGTAAATGTTACCTAGCACCAAAAGGGATTAGTATGCTTTTGTTTTACTGCTTTAACCTTCTGCTTTACTGCATGTTTTACTGCTTTAAACTCATATGTTTTACTGCCTTTAACTCATATATTTATTAACATTAACTAACCTTAAAACAGTAATCAGTAATCATTAAAGGTGCTTACCTAACACGCAAAGGGAATTTAGTATGCTTTTTTGTTTTACTGCTTTAAACTTGCTTTAACCTTGCATGCTTTTTTAGGTTACTTCTGGGTTTTTGCTTTTATAGGGTCTCAAGTATGTTTTTTACACTTCCTATCAACTCATGTTATTTCACGTGCTTTAACTCATTGGTTTACTTTTGAGAGCGGATTCTATACTGCGGGACATGTGGATTGGTACGAAAACGGGTGTCTTTAACTCATGTTTTTTACCTTCTGCTTTAAACTCCCTATGCGATCTTGGTTAGCATAAGCTATTATACAATCATATCGTTCTTAACTCTTATATATTAGCTCTTAACTCATATCTTTAACTGCTTTCAACTCGTATATTCTTAACTATTTTACTGGCTATAAGTCACATATCTTATTAATTTTTTTTCTCTTCATATTTTTTATTATGCTTTTTTATTATTAATTTTTATATGGTGGTGTGTATAATTAATACTTTTTCTATTGTGTTGGATGTTTATAATTAACTTTTTATTTTGACCTTTTTTAATTATTATTTTTTATTATTATTTTTATTGAGTATTCTAAAATATGTAGATGTTAGGGAGAGAGAGAGAGCGACAGCGCACAGTGGTCTGTTAGGAATACCATTGTATTTTGTTATTAAAATAAAATGTTTATATATATTCGAGTTTTAAGGGTAGTAAAATAATTTTTTCTTTTTTTCAATTTTTGAGTAAAGCATTTATTACATAATTTAGAAACTATAAAATAAATGATACTTAAAAATTTTAAGCATCAAAAATATAAATTGGTAAACAAGTTATTAAACATACATTATTTTAACAAAGCACATAATGAAATAAACTACAGTTATTAGACTGGCCGGACACAAAGGTAAGAAATTAAGGGTTGAAACAGGTAAGACATAGTTTTTTACACAACTTTCAAAAATTTTGGTTACTAAAATCATAATAAGGTGATAAAACAGCATGGAAAACGGAGACGAGTGATATGGTGTTGGATATAAATTTTAAGTTCATTTAGTCAGAGTCATTAGATGTGACATGTATTCGTTCTTATGTGAGCTTCGGGTGTCATTTCATAACAAACGGAAATCCCATGATATGAATATAGGAGGGTGAACATGTGACGCCGGCAAAATGATAAAAGATATGAATGTGCATGCTGTATCCCTTAATCTCAAACTTTCAGAGTTTAATTTCGTTAATAGCGAACACACCTAAAAAACGATGTTCATTTTTTATCAAACACCGATTTTTATTTCCTCTTCATTCATCTTTTATAATATCAACAAAGTACCGCTGCGTACCTACTGTCAATTTCAATTGAGTTGAGGTATCAGCTCAAGATAGACTACCACAGTGGTGATGGGTGTTTTGTAGACTTGATCCAAAAAGAGAGAAATTAGGTCCACTAGGCTCACCCTTTATCTCAAACATGTTTAAAATGATAGGACACGGTTAACCAAGCTGAAAAGGTCGGCTCGTAGATCATGGCAATATAATTACTATTCTTTGCGTATTCTTCAAGATTTAAGACTGTCCCGCTATCATTACATGTTATACAGTATTGGCTATTAATTCGTAAAAAGGACGAGTACAGAGAGGATACGGTCTCCGTTGTATACTACATTTTGCAATAATCACATCTGAGGAAAAGTCACATCTCACGATGTAAACTCCGAATAAAAACCTTCTAAGGCAACCCACGAAAGGTGTGAATTTTAGGGTGACTATATTTATAATTCACAGAGTAAGAAGAAAAAAAGCGTCCATTTCCACAAATCCCTATTATTCACTTTAAGAATTTATCACTGATGTGTGTAAAAAATTTTCACGTTCAAAAGTATGGAAAAGTATGAGAATATTATTGAACAAGTTATTAAGGCCCAAAAAACTAATTTGGTGTATCAACTCTCTTATTATAGGCTGTACTTCCAGTTGCTGTAGTATTCAAAGAACGAATTTTCAATTTCGCAAATGCCGCGTGTGGTGGATAATATTCATTTCTTTTCTGACATCGAGATAGGCTCCACAAACAGTATTGAAAACAGGTAATGGACATAAACAGCTGTATGCTAGTATGGTTTAGGGACCTTTTATTTCTAGATGAGCAAATTTAGGGATTATTTGAAACGTGATAAAATGATTCTAGTATCTCATGAGGGTGGTAGAATTGAGTTGTCTTGCGCAAGAGAAGAAATATCGACCATTTATAATCGACCTGGAACACATTCCAATAAGTTCTTATTATTTATCTGACTTTCATTTGCTGCTTTATCTAATATGTGCAAATCTTTCAATCTTTGAAACTATTAAAAACCACATGACTGAGATGAGACTCGTTTAGCCGTCGTCTGAATAATTTAAACAAATGTTCTCTATATGGCTTCTATAAGGATAATTAGCCGCTGGACGCACACTAGTGAGTTCCGTTAAGAAATAGATCTCAACCTGGCGTGAAACATTATAACATAGGAAATTTGATTCTGTATAGTACATAATATTGTCCAATCACCCGAAGGAGATCTGTACATCAGGTATTTGTAATTTCGTTTTTTACATATAAAAACACATTAGAGGGATGCTGGTATTGATCAGGAAAAGGATACCTAAAATATTGTAACCTCTAGAGGAACAGCTCTGTATTGGCAATAATTGAATGCAGAGGATATAATACTGAATTAAAGTTGGACAATCGCTAAACGCTCACATAACTGTGGGTAGGGTATCATGGAGAAAGAGATCCAATACATTCTTCCAAACAATCAGGACAGAAAGGATGAAGGAACATCAAGCATCTTTGGCATCGTGCGATTAGCTTTCTGATCGTATAATGAACATTTTCATGAAAAACATTACTTATATACAGTAATAAAACCTCGTATAAAAAGTTATCAGTTAGAAATTAAATAAGCAAAAATAATCAATTTACATTTATTTTCTTTTAGAGGTTTTTTTCCGCTAGTCTTTTATCTTTATGGGCCATTCTTCTTGGGTGCTCGACCTGACCTGACATTTTACGTCTTATTTTTACGCTTATCATTCATCTAATACATCTCATCTGAAAAACATCGGCTATACAATCTTTTCAAGGCTGTAACGGATTATTTCACTGCAGCCAATATTCTTGAAATTAAGTAATGGCAAACCTGTTCTTATAAGTTTTTAACCCTACATATATTCACCACCTTTCTTCCTGAGTAGACGGCCTTGCACTTCTCCATAGCTTGGCAAAAAATCCACCAAAGGCCATCCCCCCTCTGCAATTTTTGATCCTCTGGAATATTATCCTTTGTCTTCGTTTTCCATTATTCATCAGAGTTTCTTTCTTTTATACTTAATCTTTTTACACTGTGAGAGTAATGTAGTGAATGAATAAACATCTACCAAACTTGCATTCCTCTTTTATTATTATAATCCATTATGTTCTTGTTTACATCTACTGCATCTGTTCTCTTTCTAAATCATTAACTTTGCTAAAAAATGAGCCGTATGTAAAGGGGAAGGGATTCCCTTCTACACCTTTTATATGCACGCGTACAGAGTCAAAAAATTTGACCCTCTATTCAGAGTTAGACAATAATGAACATTAGGGAAATGTTATACCACTCTTACTCTCTTTGGGAAATCATATACCTATCTTCAATAAGAAGAGCTTTAGTATTACTATTACATATTTTGATTGAATATAATTAATAATATATGTTTATATACATATTACGCCATCCTGGCAGTGGTCGAGCATCTCCGGATGGGGTGCATGTATAGATGTCACAAAACTCGAATCTGACTTTTCATCTTTTGTTTCATGTGGCAGTCATGGGGTTATTCTCCACAAGATAGTAATAACAACCCTCTCAACATAGTAAGGGTGGATAACAATCAATATGAAAGTATAACCTCCACATCTCTTATTGAATTTACGTTTACGAATATGCTTACGTAATAGCTGCCAATGGTATAGTTTTCGAGAAAAAACATGGTCACGGTTCCCTCGCAGTTTAACTTACTTTAGATGCTTAAAGATATTATTACTAAAATGTATCTTCATAGGCTACGCATTTCAGTTTTGTATAGCAAATCCTTACAACATAATACTCATGTCAAAGAGATCGTTTAAATAACTAAAAATAGCAGGCACCGATTTAAAATATGCCCTCCGTAAAGTAAA
>JABUQX010099696.1:0-28563 GCA_015478945.1 Trachelipus rathkii
GAATGATGATTGTGATAGTCATGGAGATGGAGTGAGGATAGGTATGTCTTAATAGTTCATTATTTCATTCTATTACCTATATATATATGCTCTCGGATTGATTAGTCTGATTTCTGTTAGTGCAGAATTCTGTAAGAGAGTTATGTGAGATGTATTTATGTAGAGAGATTGGAGCAATGTGATATGTATTTGAGTAATAAGTAGTGCAGGGGTATTGAAAGTAAAGATTAGTATATATAGTGAGTAAGGTATATGTTGTTAATTGAGACTATATCTCTTCAGTGTAGAAGTTTTAATTGATTTAGATGTAATGATCACAGCATTGAGTAGCAAAGTGTCTTGAGTTATAAATATATTATGTTATGTTGTGTTGGGATGAGTATAATGTGATATTAATACGATTATGATGGCAGAGTTGTAGTAGAAAGTTGAATGGCAGAGTGTTTGGCTGGTGCCAATTTAAAACGTTGTGAATGATTAATAGGACTATGTCTAAACTAGAATTTCAGTTTAGCTCTTATTACCTGAAATGATTTGATTACTGTGTTATTGTATTATTTATTTTTAATATATTATTGTTAGTGAAGTGATCTATGATTCTTATGATAAGATGTATTAATGTATCTAAAGTTTCATATGTGATATTCAGAATGGACAATCTTTAGGGGATCTATTGCTAGGTGTGAAAAAGAAATTTATATAATGTGAATTAGGTGATAATGAACGTTTATATAGATGATTCTGTTGTTGAGTGTTGTAAAGAAATGGTGATGTTAATAAGAATAGTAAGCACCAAATATGGCGAATATGAATGAATATATGTTTGATCATTATGACAAATAATGTTATTGCAATTATTATATGAGAGAATAAGCGAAAGGGGAGAAAGTGTCAACTTTCCCGAATCTCGTTATTTATTTGGTTTATTATTATATTATTACTCTCTCAGCATGTATAGTGGAGAGATGTGTTAGTGATATAGCAGATCCTCGGACTGGATACGATCCGAATAGATAATGGAATTGTATAGTTCGTGGAACGAATGATTAGTAAGGAGTATGAATTTGTTGTAGTTGGCATATATATAGTGGAGATTTATTAATAAGGTGCGTGATAGATGTAGATGTTAATAGACGGGGTTTTGCTATAGGGGTTTGTATTATGTCGTTGCTGGCCCATCCTGGGCCATGGTGATTGTAAATCTCACTTTAATCTAATTGATACTCATATATTACCATAGTGATGCGATTCATCGTCTCTCATGTCACTCTCTCGCGGGTCGGTCTACGTATTCTTTTATAAATGATGACTCTATATTCTAGAGAGGTGATGTGATTTTACTTGTCTTGTGATACTCATAGATCCAGCTCAATAATTAAATGGGTATCAGAGCGGTATTACACTCTATTATTATTATTGCGATAATGGTATTAGGGGATTATGTGAGTTGGGAGCTTCGGTGTGTCACTTCTTTTTCGATATCAGTATAGTAAGAACAAAGTTTTACGTACGTGCCAATATTTGTTCATTTGTTATTCAATGCATACTATCTCTTACCCCAATCTTGGGGCAAAGGGGAAGGTGAAGAAAGAAAGAAATAATATATATAATATATATATATATATACTATATATATACTATATATTATATATTATTATTATATTAATGTATATTATTTATATAATTAAATTTAATTCAATTTATTATATATTAATATAATTATTTTAATTATTATTAATATTAATATTTTATATTATATTTATTTTATATTTATTATAATTTAATTTTAATTTAATTAATTATTATATTAATTATATTATTATAATTATTATATATTATATTATCCCTGGTGATTTATGACGGTATGTAACAGAATTATATTCTAGTACTACTAATATTCATATTGTTTTTTAACTATTGAGGTCCTGTACATAGTATAGACTCTGACAAAATATACAGTGTATATTAATCTATAGCTTTCACAAATTTATGCACGTAGAGAGCTATTCCCACTTTTTTTATCTTTCATTATTATGAATAGTCTTATGCATGAGTCTCGGCATCCAGTGTGTGAGTGTCAGTCACTCACGAAGCGAAGGGAGGAATAATTGGAAATTAATTTAATATCTATTAATTATAATTATTATTACCGATTTTATAATTATTATAATTATTACTTATTATTATAATTTAATTTATAATATATTATTATTATTATTATTATTATACTTATAATTTACATATATTATATATATATCAGTGACTAATATTATAATATTTTATTATTTTATTAATATATATATATATAATTATATTACTTATTAATTATATAGTTAATTATATTATTTTTATTATATTAATTTATTTTTATATATAATTAATGTATATATTATCATTATATTATTAAATAATTATATTGATTATAATGTATGCTTTTATAATTTTCTATTTAAACAATCAAAGATGTTATACATAAGATTATTTATATCATGTAGTTGATTTTAGTATAGAGCATGATTATTATCTATTCGATAATGTGAATATAATAAGCTATAGTGTGCAATTTGATTTTTGTGTCTGGTGAAGATGTGAAGATGTTGATATTTGAAAGCTATAAGTTATGTATTGGTTTGTTTTATATATTACTCAGTGAGGGATTTTATGGAAGGATTATCGATTTCCATTATGATTGTTCTATGTTAACAAGGAGTTTTTGTTTGAGGTGAAGTCATTGGATATTTAGTGTATGGAAGGGGAAACGCGAATGGAATATTATAAGGTAAAAATTCAATGTGAGTGAGTGATAGAATTTAAAAGTGAGTGACTCTAATTGATAACAATATATATGTGTTATAAGTTATGTAAGAGACTCGCTCGTCTGTAATTTCTCATGTTTATTTGAATGTGAACTATAAGTGTGTTCGAATACATGAACAAAATCTGGAGGGGAGACAAATAGTAATAGGATAGCTATAATTGTTAATTGATTTAGTGCAATAGGTATTATTAAGTGTATTTGGTTGATATTAAATGTTATGATGTATAGTTAAGAATTGTTACAGCGAAATGGTTGGAATGAAGATATGTATGAATAGCCTGTTATATAGAGAGTGTATATTAAAAATGAAGCGTATGTGTCTTGAATTGTTACTTTATTAAGAGTGACATAATATGATGAAAATTTTCTAATATTAGATTATTTGTTTGTGAAAATTTATTATATAAGGAGGATAAATAGTATAATATTTAAAGATTCATACCCCAAATCCTAATTGAAAGACTATAAATATATGTGATATATTATTATGAACTTGTTTGTGAATAAGAGATGATGAAATTTTATGAGAAATACCCCCAAAACAAGTGTTCTGGAAGGTTAAGTCGCTGATAAAAGATCTTTCGTTATCGAATTATAATGAATAGAATATAGGGGAATCTCATTACTTTTAGATATATCTTCATGATATAGTGATGTTTATTGCTTTTTAAGTTTTATTTTCGTTAGTAATTTTATAAAGTACCCAAAACAGTTTTTATCATGAATGTGTGTATCGAGGGACATAACCATCACTATTTAACACGTAAGACATCCTTCTACTAGGTACCCTATTAAAGATTATACCACATATATCTCAATAATAATCCAATTGAAGTTTAAGTTAGCAAACAAAACGTATAAGGTTTGAAATTCTTCATCTTATTCAAATAAGATATATAGGAATAATAAAATCTGGTGATTACTTTGCATTATGTAATTAATATTTTTAATATTATTTATTGGATTTGTTATATTATTATTTTTATTGAGTTATATTTGATTAAAAATTATGGTGGTTTTTACCATAAATGATTGGATTGAGTGCAGGAAGATATTGATGAAGTAATGATGTGATCTATATATGAATTCTTGATCTATTGTAATAGAATTGAATATTATATTACTATTAGATGTGATAATGAATTCAGAGCATGGAGGCTATTGTAATGCTATTATGTTAGTATTTGATTATTTGAGTGATATTGAACTGATTTGATTTAGAAATTATAATAAACGCTTGTCTTATGTTGGAGGGATTATATAGTTTCATTATATGAGTGTGATGATTATTTGATCTCAATTGTATAGTGTGAGTGTGTATGTGATAGAGTGCATTTTTTATTGGTTAAGTTATCCCACCAATTACTCATTATTAGCGGTGTTCAAGTGGAGATTACTAAAATTTGGGTTATTGATTAAGTCATCAGAATTTATCGTTTATTATCTATTTATTATTATGGAATTTTTATTATTCATTAATTATTTCATCATTATTATATATTATGGTGATTATAGATTTTTTATATTTGAAGTGTATTAGCATGTGGGAATGTCGTAATTATGCTATGTATTTATATGGTTGAAGAGTAGTGAGTGTGATTATTATTCGAGTTACGTATAGTGACTGATATTGTACGACGTAGTGTGATGAATATACAATGATCTCTCGCATCTATTATTTTTAGCAGTAGTCGCGATAAGAGTATGTAGTTGGATACTATAAATTCTTTTAACTTATTTTAATATCTAATATATTGTATGATATTTGTGATATGATTAAAATACTCTCACTTAATAATATTCTTGCGCTGAAGAAAAGGCATTACATTAAATTATGATATCTTTAGGTTTTATGGATTATCTAATCCAATACTATGGTGTTCGCTTCATGACCATATGCGTATAATATAGCCGGAAGCTATTAATATGGATTGTGCTATTATTTATTTGATTATTAGTGATATTACTGTCACTCGCGTTTGTGGTTAGGCTTCCTGAAATTGGATCAAAAGATGCTATAGACGATAGTGCGCATATAAAGCGTTTGTAAAATTATTGATCTCTAAATATTTATATTAGAGTATCGTGGCAAATTATTATTGTGATTGTTAATTAAATAGCGTTTAGTGAGCAGCGTGTTAGGGAAATGTTGTGTTATGTCTCACTCTTGGTTATATACAATAGTGTATAATGGATGGCGGCTTATGAAGAATTCGATTTGTTTTTGGTGGGGATGGCAGGAAATGGTGTTAGAATGCATGGAGTCAATTGGAGAGCGAGTGGAGGTGCCTACCATATTATATTTGCGGCATGAGGTTTGGTTTCTGGTGTGGCGAATCGGAAGGAGAGTTTAAAAGAAGGAATTATGGTAGCAGAGATTTGCCAGGTATGTAAAAGCGAGGGGTTTGAAAGTAAACGTAGATAGAGTAAGGTTATGGTGTGGAGTGAGCGACAGTCCTCAGTTTGAAGTTTTGTTATATGTTAGATGAAGCAGCTGGAGCAAGTGTCTGAGTTTAAATATTTTTAGGGTATGTGTTGAATGAGAAGGAACGGAATTGATGCAGAGTGTAGTAGGAAAGTTGTTGAATGGCAGGAAGGTGGCTGGTGCAATTAAATCGCTGGTGAATGTAAAGCCGACTAAGTCTTGATGCGCTTAGAGTCTTACATGAGGGCATGGTGTTACCTGTGTTATTGTATCGTAGTGAGACTATGGTCTGAATAAGAAAGGTATAGATCTAAATGCAATGTGTTCAGAATGGACAATCTTAGGGGGCATGCTAGGTGTGAGGAATTTTGGATATTTTAATATATATGTATTTGTGGATTTTTTTTTTTTATGAACGATAACTGTTAAGAGTTCTGTTGTGTGAAGAAAGGGGTAAATGAAGAGAATAAATGAAAAGTAATGTTGAGATTGGTTTGGTTCATGTGGACAAGGAATCTTATGAATTGATAGCCCGGTTCGGTTATGGGCCAATGTATATGGAGAGTGTGTGGAACCGACCCGGCTGGAGGACCGTAAGAGAAAGTGGATTGAGTCGTCCGTAAACGAATTGTCTGAAGGAGAGAAATGTGAGTTTGCAGAGGCTGAGAATTAAAGGTGGCATGATAGGCAGAGAGAATGCGTGGGTTTGTTATGGGGCATGGTTTGTGGCCCACCTGGGCCTAGGGATCAACCCTTACATTGACGATTTACCATAGTGAGGGGTTCGTCACGGTCCCATGATGCTCTAGGTGGATTTTCTGTCTGCGACGAGGTATCTCACTAATTAATGGTACAGAAGAAGGCAGCTAAGGTCTTGGGCTTTCTTTCGACGCTTTGTTCATGTTCTCCTACTAGCTTTCTTTTCGGATTGCTTGTACAGCCACCTTACTCCCAATCTTGGGGCAAAGAGGAAGCTGAAGGAAGAAGGACAGACTACTATATCTACTATTATATATATATATCACATATATATATATATATATATATATATATATATATATATTATATATATACCTATATATATACTATATAATTATATACTATATATATATAATATAATATATTTATAGTATATATATATATATATATATATATATTAGTGATGGAGTATAGTATCGGTAATTTATTTGGTATCTGGACTCTGTATCGAAGATTTTGAGGTATTGAGACTGTACTCGAAATCAGACAAATCCTGTTAGTATCGATATGATTGAAAAACCGATAGGTACCGATACTAAATCCTTATTTGTAAATAGTTGAAAGTTTTATGCAGATATTCAGGCTCGTTGTCTAATGTTTGTTTTACATTTTGATAAATAAATTGTTTATAAATAAAATTCCTTTAAAACAGTTATAGTCTACATGTTTAAAAAATTTTGAATCAAAAACCGATTTTACACCAATAACGTAAATTTTATTATTTGTGCATTGTTTACTTTATGACGGGGCTTGAATCAGAGCATTTTTGGAGGGAGTCGGAAATTTTCCAGAAAGAATCTGAAGTCAGAGTTGAAAAATATCTGACATATGAAGCTAATCAAAAATGATTTCAAAGATATTTTCTTTCTAAAAAAAGAAAAATTATTGGTAATTAAGTTGAATTGCTGTAAGATTTGGAGTTTAGATGATAAAAAAATGGTAATCACCATCTTCTTAAATATCATGCTTTTTTCATGAATCATTATCTATCTCCTTTCCCCAGCTTTAGGGTGAGGTGCGCAGCATACACTGGAAACTGAAAAGTAGTGGAAGAACATGACCTAAATCGAAAAGAAAGCCCTTACCATCCCCTCCATATCGTTAAGTGAAAACTAGTCACATTCAGAAAAAATCCACCCTAGAACTTCACGAGACTGTGACAGACTCTCGGATTAGGTGGCCCACAACCATACCCTCCCACAAAACCCCGCCATTCACTCATATTATGCACCTTTCTTCTCGCCTCCGCCAAACTCGCATCCTTTCCCTCAGACATGCCTTTACTGACTTAATCAACTTTTCCTTCAGTCTCCCAGCCGGTCGATTCCCAGCACACTCACCACTACTTGGATTAGGCGACAGATAGCCATACTCTCTCACCTAACCCCGCCATTCACTCATATTATGCACCTTTCTTCTCGCCTCCGCCCAAATTCGCATTCCTTTCCTTCAGACATGCCTTTACTGACTTAATCAACTTTTCCTTCAGTCTCCCAGCCGGTCGATTCCCAGCACACTCACCACTATACATCTGCTTAACCAATTGATTATCATCCAGCCTTTCCATATGTACTCTCAATGTATTCCCTAATTCTTTCATTCTCCATTTTATAAATTTTTCTCGCACCTAACACCCCCAAGATTGTCCATCTGAGCAGATTGTACCTTAGAACTATACCTTTTATTCCATACTATTAGTTTTACTACTATACATTAACACAGGTAGCAACATACCCTCATACAAAACCCTAGCGCCCTCAAGACTTAGTCTCTTTTCATCCACCAAGGATTTAATTGAACCAGCTACCTTCCTATCATTCACAACTTTCCTACTACACTCTAGATCATCCGTTTCCTTTTCATGCAACATATAGCCTAAATATTTAAACTCTGAAACTTGTTCCAATTGCTCACCATCCAATATGATTTCACACTGCAGATTTTTCTTACCACCAATCAAATAGCCATGGAGGCATAATACATATCTGCCTCACTCCACTATTAATATTAAACCATTCACTTTCAACTCTATTTATTCTTACACGCGCTTCACTATCGTCATGCATACTTTTGATTAAATTCAGAGCTTTCCAATTATTCTTGTCATACGCCTCTTGCAAGTCTATAAAACCTAAATACAGTTTATTCTTCTCTTATTTTCTCAATCATTTGTTTCAGTGTGAAAATTTGATATACACATCCTCTGCCACTTCTATATGTACCTTGTTCTTCGCCAATCAGTCCCTAAGTCACTTGACTCACTCTTTCAACCAAAATACCAGTAATTATCTTCCCTACACCACTCAATAAACTAATTCCACTATAGTTTCTACAGCAACCCTTAACTCCCATACCCTTATATAAGAGTACTATTATGATCTCCAAACCTTTGGAACTAAATCCTACATAAGTGCATATCCAATCAATCACAATCTCGCCTCCATTCTTCATCATTTTACCAGTAATCCCATCTATACCTGAAGATTTATCATTCTTCAACTTTTTCGCTCTACCTATTACCTCATCCCCAATATACCTATTTCTTCTTACACCATCAAACCCACACACATTCACTATCACTTCTTCATCCCTAATGTTATGCAGATTTTGAAGTGTTCCCTTCACACTCTCCTCACATCCATTTCATCAGTCACGAGAGTACCATCCATATTCATTATTCTACGAAGATTTCCCTTGATCTCTTTCTTAACCTTTCGCACTTCCTTCCAGATGAGCTTCCTATTCCCTTGTAAGTCCCCCATTCATCCTCCTCCAAACTATTCATATACCTCTTTTTTTTCTCCTTCATGTATGCAAATTTCAGTCCTCATGTTTTCCTCCTTATATATTTCCATACACCTTTCTTTTGAGACCTCATCATTGGTTTTCATTCAACCACGCCACTTTTTTTACTTTTAACCGCTTGCATCACCTCTTCATTCCACCACTCACTATTGACATTCTTACTTCCTACTTTAGCATGTCCTCGTACTTTTCTTGCACTTCCAGCAAAGACTTCCTTCATTTGGGTCCAGATTTGTTCAGTTTCACATTGTTCACATTCAACTGATTTACTTTCAAGCGCTCTCACATACTTTTTTTCTTTTAACCTTGTTCACTTAGCTTCTCACTCTTAATTTTCCCCACTTCCTTTCTTATCTCTTTCCTCTCCA
Organism: Trachelipus rathkii; assembly: GCA_015478945.1. Taxonomy (NCBI): domain Eukaryota; kingdom Metazoa; phylum Arthropoda; class Malacostraca; order Isopoda; family Trachelipodidae; genus Trachelipus; species Trachelipus rathkii. Next base: position 9,176 of record JABUQX010099696.1, read on the forward strand.
TCCATGACCCAACTAACTTAATCTTACATAAAACAACAACATGATCATAAATTCCGATCCCCAATTCCCTCACTGATTTAACGGCCATCACATACTTCAACATCTTCCCCAAAACAAAATCAATCATACTTTTCATTTCTATAATATCTTTACCTACTCCAACTCTCGTATACTTATGTTAATTACTCTTTGTGCCCGAAGAATGTGTTACTTACATACATAACTCTCACTTCACAGAAATCAATAACCTTCCTACCATTCTCATTTTCTCCCACAGTCCCAATGGCACCTGTTATACCATCCCTTTTTGATCACCTATCCAACCATTTAAGTTGCCCAACACAATCATTCTGAAGCTTATACTCACACAATCATTCTGAAGCTTATACTCACCCTGTTCAAAACATTATAGAGATTATTCCAGAAATTGCATGCTATTCAACGTCACCCTCAGATGGACCATATTTTACAACCACACATACCTTGACCTTTCCAAACTTGAATTTAGCCATTAGAATTCTGGTACTCACACAAACAAAATTCACTATAGCTCTATGCCACAGGTCACTCATCAGAATACGCAACTCCTTCTCTCCCCCTCTCATTCCTCTCCACTCCAGCACACACACATTTCACCTCACACCACTTGTCTTCAACTCTTCCTTTCATCTTTGTTTCAGTTGCAGCAAGCAAATCAAATTTACCCTAAAGTTCTAAATATATTCATCACCTCTCTCCTCTTCTTAACATTTATTCCTCTAACATTCCATGTACCCAAACGATTCATACAATTTCGCTGAAAGATTCAAGGTCATTTATGGCAGTCATGACCAAGTTCGAGGCATGCATAAGCATTCCTAGCAAAGGAGAAGTGGTTGTTGGTGGCCAACCCAACTACCACTGTCCCTTTAGTTGCCTCCTGTGACACAAAGCATTCAGCGTGGGAATTCTTTCTCCCCCACACAAGGGAATATATGAAAAAAGTTGTTGTCTATATGGTCTGTTTGTTATATGGAGAGTCCATTCCTGTGTAAGAAGAGTGTGGACATGAGCGCAAGATGGGTGAACCATTGAACACTGGAGTGTCATGGGATGTGCCCTGTACCCTAAATGCCCAATGTATATCTCATATCTTCGAGAGCGCTACTTCCCTCTCTCTGTCCTCTTAGTCGTCTCTTACGATATGCAGAACATACAGTATGGCAATTCTTGCACCCCTACATATAGATGCCCCACCATACAGTCCATATATATATATATATATAATATATATTATATAATATTATTATAGTATAATTTATATATATATATATTATATATATAATATATATATATATACTTTTATAATATATATATATATAGTAGTATATATATATATCTATATATATATATATATGGCAGAACACACTAAACGTGTCAGAAGTTTTTAGAAGGAAAAACCCCAAATATACTTTTTATATAAATTTTATAAATTTCTAATAAACTGTTATATTTGGGGTTTTTCCTTCTATTTATATATATTATATATATATATATTATATATATATAATATATATATATATATATATATATATTATATAATATATATATATATATATATATATATATATATATTATATATATATTATATATTATATATATATATATATATATTATAATATATACTATATATAGTAATATATATAATATATTAATATTATTATGGGTTTTTCCTATCTATATATATATAATTATATATTATTTATTTTAGTTATTTAATTTATTTATTCATTCATTCATCATTCATTCATTCATTCATTCATTTATTTAATTTAATTTATTTTTTAATTTTTTTATTTTTATTTATTTATTTTATTTAATTTATTTACTTATTTTATTTACTTTATTTTACTTATTTATTTATTGCCCCTGGGTCCCCTTATTTGGTAGATCCATGTTATCTCCAGAAACCCAGCGACCTCCATCAGGCGGAGCCACAGGTCTCTCGGGGAGGAAATCTGATTGTGTTCTGTGGGGAGTGAGTAGGGGGCATCTTAGAAGGAGGTGAACAACTGTTTCAGTCTCTATTAGGCATCTTGCGCAAAGTGGAGAGGTGGCATCTTGGAGTTGAAACCTGTATAAACAAAAAACAATGTAAATATACACAAAACTCGGACCAAAAAAAAAAAACTTTCTGTATTTAAGGCACTTAAAAAAAACATGTCACAAACAAAGTTGAGCAAAAAAAAGAAAAAAAATCTGCGATTGTTTCTTAATCAAATAAAACCATGCAAAGCCACGGTCATGTTGAAAAGAGACAAATAAGAAACATACAATTTATCATTTTTATTTCTTTCTCTCTCCCTCGTTCCCCCCTTCAACATAATCTTTTATTCCTGTCACATCCACTCTACTTTTAGTAAACACAACCACCAACTGGTGCTTAGTGTTAACCCATTCTACTTTCGCAATTTTCTCCTCTTCTAACATCCATTTAATCTATGCCGCATCTATCCTCAATCCCTTACTCAACACTTTAGTTTCAGAATATATCGCATATATAAGAGTCTTACTGTCAGTATACACATTTATAGGTAACCTTTCTCTCCCAACACCCTCTCTCCAACATTCTTCCAGAAATATACCTGCTTCTGTACCTTCTATAACTATATAGCCGCTGTTTAAATAGTTGTTTAAATAGTTGATCTAACTACCCTTTTCATACATCTAGACTTCCATGCAATAGGACATCTATTCCCTTTTTCATTCTTTAGAGATACAATATGCCCCACTTGTGGACTAACTTTATTTTCATTACCATACGAAGCATTTGTATATACCTCCACCCCAATCTTACCTTCAGGCCTACTTAATCAAATCCTCATATTGATACTCTTCCCTCTTTTTAAAATGTTATTCAATTTCCTCATTTCTTCAGTCTTACCTCCCTTAAAAAATTTGCTTCTCTCACTTACATAGTAGGACATATCATGTTTAGTCTGACTACTCACCCAATTGATTTTTCCCACTAATAAACGGTACAAAGTTAATTCACTATTCTCCGTCTTTCTATCCCCTAAAGATTCCCCTTTATCTGGTATCCTTATTCCTTATTTTCCTGTTCCAACAAACACTATTTAAACACTTTCATGAATATTAACCCAGATATATTTAAAACTCATTATTTCCTCAGAACCTATTTCTAAACTTTCTTTCATACCTTTTATAACCTTATTAAAAACCTCAGAATCCCCAAGACAAAAAGCATCCACATGAGTACACATAATACCAGTTGATTTGCCTTCATCTTTCCAGAAAAACAAAGTAGGCTCAAGCTTGCTTTTTATACCCCTTAATTCCTCAATTAAAGTAACCACTTTATCATACCAGGCTTTAACAGCATCTTTAAGACCATATACAGTTTTCCTAAGTTCCCATTTCCATTTTTCCATAGCTTCTTTAGGACTTGTCACATACACCCTTCTCTTAATTATATCCCCTTACAAATACGCAGATTTAGCATCAATAGAATTACACTCCAATTCTTCCCTTTTTATTATACCTCAACAGATCTTTAAGACCTTCCCTGAACAAATAGGTGCCTCAGTAATTAAATCTTGCTCTTCTTCCTCAAAACCTCTAGCAACCAATCTTGCCTTACATACCCATTCATTATTTTTTAATTTTTCAATAGCTACCCAATCTTAAAGATACCCTCCTTTGTCCTATGTCACACTCTTTTAATAACATCATTTGCTTCACCATTATCACTTTCCTTTAACGTAGTCTTTAGTACCCTCTCGTCATCCCAATTACCTAGCCATACCTCCTCCTGATCTTCAATATTCTCAATTTCCTGATAATTCCTAAAATTGATCCAGCTAATCTCCCCGCAAGTAACATTCTGAATATTATAGTTATCACTCATTTTTTGCTGTTAACCTTCCCAGCTCTACTTAACACTTTCACATCTATGCACTCCCCATTATCTTCATTCCTACACTTACATCTCTTTCCAATCTTTATCTTAAGTATCGTAGAGATCTCACCCTGACATTCTGGAACTCCATCATCCACTTCTTTTTCTTCTAAAACCACAGGAACCTGAACTATTTTTTGTTCCGTTTTTATACCTCTTTCCAAATTCCAATCTCTTTTCCTCTTTTACCTGTTCTTCATCTTCTGTTTCCTCTTCCTCCTAATCATGAAGTATACCTGCTAGCCTTGTAATATGCACCCTTGCTACATCCCTTAGCGTTCCACCATGTTTAACTACTACAGTCTTTCCATCTCTTCCAATCACCTTTGATGGCCCTCTCCATTGTTCATCCATTTCTCTCTTATATTAAACTTCTTCCCATGGTTCAGCCAATTTTATTTTATGTTCTCTGATCTATCATTTCATTTCCTTTTTAATCCTATCTTCTGATTCTTGTTTGATATGAACTGCTCTGCTTTTTTGCTATAATTTTTCTTTTATCATTCCTGCCTCTATTCCTAGTGATAAGTTTTGTGTCTGTCTCCTTTTCCTAGATCGTGCATGTTGTCCTTCTCTTTTCTTCTATCCAATGATGTCTGTGGAACTGTGAGAAATGTGGAAGAGGAAGGAACGAAGATGATGGACAAATGTGTTTTTCCTTAAATACCTTGTCGACCAAGTCGGCAATAGAAACAAACCCACTGTTTCTTTGTTTATTTTAGTTATTCATTTATCTTATATTTTTCAGTAACTAGTTTTGTTTTTGTATTAATCATGTAGAGATGGACTTTTGGTCTCTAAGTAATACTAAGTCATATAGTAGATGAAAAGTGTCAAATAGTGTCAAGTGTAAAGTAAATGTTATGTGGTTACCATTCGTGTAAGGACTTTTCCGTATCCTGTAGCATACTCGTGAGTACCCCTGTTAGGTCCAGTTTAGGTGCACCTTGTAGATACTGGCCAAAGCTTGGAAATACTGGAAAGTGAGTGGTTACCTGGTAAAAACTGTGATGGTATATGGTGCCACAAATAACTAGTATTAACATTTCGTATAAGTATCACGTGGATACTTAAGTAAAACAAGTAAGATTTATTTTCCTGCAAATACAAAATTCCCGGCAAGTTTGAACAGCAAGGAAACATCGGGTGAGTTACCTTTTGTGTATGTGTTGCTACCGCTGTATTTTAATCAGTGGTAGCAGAGCGTAGTTCCGCTTCTGCTCTGGTAGTGTTGTGTGTGTTCCTTGTTGTTTGGGTTTGCTTTGAGGTGTGTAGTGATTGTAGTGGTAAAAGATGGGAAAGGAAGGATGATGGTAGTGGGAAGGATGGTGGTGGTGGGAGTGGTAGTGAAAGGAAAGTGGAAGTGGTGGTAGAAAAGAGGGGACGTAGATCTTGTCCTGAGTTTAAAGGCGATATAACTGCAGATGAGTATGATGTGTGGAAGAATAAGGTAAAGTTGTGGTTCAAACTCTGTGGTGACGAATTTGAGCAACCAGCAGGTGAGATTCTGTTTGGTTTGTGTGCAAAGGCTTATGAGTGTGTGTGGATGGTGGATTGGGAGTCGTTAGGTAAAAAAGAAGGAGTGGATGAAATATTACGAAGGTTGGATGATTATCTGGGGTTCCCTTTCTTCAGCAGATAGCGTACGATAAGTTATGTGAAATATTTCTATATTAAAGGAAGGATGGTGAATCTATGAAGCCGAGTATGCGAAATCGTATGAGGTGATGAGGGAGGTGTAAAAAGATCGTTGTAAAGTGGAATTTGGGTGGGAATGGAAATTGTGTTCATTTGTCTTTTTCTCTCGAGCTTGAGTAGGGCGAGCACATAATGTAGGAGTAGCAGTAGTAGATTCTAGGAAGGCAAGAGAGTTAGTGTAGGCTGTGGTGTTATGAGACGGTATGTGGCAAGGGAATGGAGGTGGGTGTGTACGAACGGCCTACGTATTCGTGATGCAGTCGCTGGACGGTAATATCGTTATACAGGTAGGCATTGTGAGAGGTTTTGGTATGATAAGGTAGAATAACAAGAAGAGAATAGAAGTGATGTAGCTTGAAGAGTTCGTGGCGAAGAGTTGCGGCTATTCAAGTCAACGATGTGTTCCCTGGACGTAAGCCAGATAAGTGAGTAGTGGGTTTAATGGTCAATGGAACTTGTGAGATCGTGGATAATGTGAAAGACAAGCATGGTGTAGTGAGGGAATGTAATATTTGTAGGTCGAAATTTCAATATGCGTATAAATGTCCGTCAAGAGGTAGAGTAGAGGTGTTTATGGTGATAGTATGGGGAAGAGGTAAGTAGATAGTGTTGTGCTGGTGTTTGGTATATGCGAGGGTAGAATGGTAGAGTAGTACGGAAGAATGGTACGAATAGTAGGGTGCAAGGAAGTGCAACACGGTGTGGTAAGTAATAAGTGGTGTGGTTTGAGTCTATTGAGTCAATGATTGTTTTCGATGTCAGGTATGAAAAGATCTGATTAGGGAGGAGATAAGTGAAGTGCAAAAGTGTGGGGCTCTTGGTAGTGAGCAAAGAGGACTGATGACTTGGTGTATGATTCGGACAGTAACTATTTGTGGAGAGACTGTGGATTGTATATACGTGGAGTGAGGCGTATATGTGATGTTTGATGTGTAAGAAAGAAAGAAGTGGTTAAGGGGTGTTGTGATACGGTAAGATGGTATGTTGGGATTAGAGTATTAGTAAAGTGAGTGCGAAAAAGTTTAATGTGTGGTAGAACAAGTAGTGGACTATTAGCTGAGATATGAGATATCTATTTGGAAAGTTAGTGATACCACTGCGGCATTACGTGAGACTTATTAGTAGATGTGGGTAGTAGTATGGATTTAGTAGGTTGTACGTACGGATGGAGGTGTCTGAGTGTGAGAGTTGTACTGATACTGAAGAGTTTTTTAAACAGGTAAATGGAAAGCGTTTTTTGGGTAGAAATACGTTTTCGTCAGTAGTAATGATAGTAGTACATCGGATAATGAAACAAGGATGTGTCCATAACGTTGTTCGGAGTGAATGTATGGAAGGAAAAAAGGAGAACAAGAGTGTGGGAGAAAGTGGTGAAAAGGTAGTAGTGATGAGTGATGAGGAAACAAGATGGAAGTGGTAATTGAATATCAACAAATATCATCTACTAAAGTAAGACAGAGAAAGTGTGGTGGGTGTTGTGGAAGTGAAGTGTAGTGGTAGTGATTCAGAAGAGTAAAACAGTGTACAGAAGTAAGTGTAGAAAAGGTGGAGAGTGAGATCAAAAGTGAAGAAAGTAAAAGTGGCAAAAAAGTAAGAAAGTTGAGCGTAGTGGTAAAGTAAAAGAGTGGATGAGACGTAGGAAAAGGTGAGAGTATTGTGGCTTGGATGGAGCGAATTGAAGAGTATTTAATATCAAAGATAGTGAAGGGGAAGTGTTAGAAGATGGTAGGAGTTTATTGATGAGGTATGGGTATAATCGTGATTCAGACGTCTGAGCCAGAGTGAAGTAGTGAGTATGTTGTAAGTGTTGGTATGTAGAAGTAGTCAAGTAATAGGGTATGTGGTAGTAATGTAGTAATAGTAGGTGGTAGTGTTTTAGTGGTAGTGTTTTGTCGGGGGAGAGTATTGTTTGTGGTTTGTGTTTGTTGTGGTACAGTAGTAGTAGGTGGTATTAGAAGTAGGTTGGGTGTTGTTGTGTATACAGTGTGTGAGCAGTGTTTATGTGTTGTGGGTTGTGTTTGTGGTGTGTTTTTTGTGTGTTTTGTGTGGCAGGCAGTGTTTAGTGTAAAGTATAGTAATTTAATGAAAAGGTGGGGAGAGAAAGATATAAGATGAATAAGTTTTTTGTGTTTGACAAATAGGGCAACATCGCACTAGTCCTTCTCTTTTCTTCTATCCAATGATGTCTGTGGAACTGTGAGAAATGTGGAAGAGGAAGGAACGAGTGATGGACAAATGTGCTTATTTTTCTTTATATAAATACCTTGTCGACCAAGTCGGCAATAGAAACAAACCCATTGTTTCTTTGTTTGAGTTTAGTTATTGCTTTCTTTTATTCTTTTTCAGTAACTAGTTTTGTTTTTGTATAATCTGTAGAGGATGGACTTTTGGTCTCTACCAGTAAGTAATACTAAGTAATATAGTAGATGAAAAGTGTCAAATAGTGTCAAGTGTAAAGTAAATGTTATGTGGTTACCATTCGTGTAAGGACTTTTCCGTATCCTGTAGCATACTCGTGAGTACCCCTGTTAGGTCCAGTTTAGGTGCACCTTGTAGATACTGGCCAAAGCTTGGAAATACTGGAAAGTGAGTGGTTACCTGGTAAAAACTGTGATGGTATATGGTGCCACAAATAACTAGTATTAACATTTCGTATAAGTATCACGTGGATACTTAAGTAAAACAAGTAAGATTTATTTTCCTGCAAATACAAAATTCCCGGCAAGTTTGAACAGCAAGGAAACATCGGGTGAGTTACCTTTTGTGTATGTGTTGCTACCGCTGTATTTTAATCACCTAGTATACCCATACTCCTGTCATTCTCTGTGGTGTTATTATGGATTCTGATATTTTTCCCCAAAACCAGCTGATCAGGTTAATATCATTTCTTATCCAATAAATTATTCTCTGCAGCCACAGACCAAGAGAAACTAACATTTCTTCCATGTCCATCACCTTTCATTTTTCTCATTGAATCTTTGCGCTAAGCTCCTCTCTTTTCAGTCGCCCTTACTAAGGGAATCCCTTTTGGTTTCTTTTCCTCTGCGTACTTATATGCTTAAGTTATGCGGGTATGATTAACCCCACCAGTTTCTCTCACTGTCCATTACTCCCTGGACTCTCTGCTGATGTTGTAAATTGGACAATCCAAATCTATCGCATAATACCTTCATTTCGAAGCTCAAGACCGTTGCCACTTAAGAATCTTTCTGGAGCTCCAAAAACACTTATCCACTTATCCAAGATCTTTTCTACTATTTCCTTTGGTTCTTTGTTTTTTACCCAGCAAGCCAAACAATAACGAGTACCTAAATCCACCATCACGAGGAACCTTTGTGCCTTTATTTCACCTAAATCCATTGTCAGCGTTTCATTAAATATTTTACCTAAAGGAAACCCTACTACTGGTCTACTGGGAGTCCTTTTTATACCGTATGCATGTTTCACATTCCTCACTAACTTTCTATTCATTTTCTGATAGGTTTCCAGTCAGCCTCCTCTATTTCATCCTTATAAGCGTCCCTTACTAAATCCCATAACCTTTCTTTTCCTGGATGACCAAACTGTAAGTTCAGATGATGCACAACCTTATCTCTATTTCTTTCATCCAAGAAATCTTCCTATTTACTCCCTTGCCACCAGACTCTCCTACTTAACCCTCTTCTCAAAAGAATTTTTAAATGCCCTTTTTAATCCTCTATGCACTTCACTTTCATAATATTAAAAAAAAAACTTAATTTCATTTTCTCTAGGATTTAAACCTACATTCGTGCTTTTTAAAGATTCCCTGCTTAATAGCCAAGGTATATCCCCTTTTATCACCTCCTTGATAAGAAAAAACTTATTACCCACATGGCATGGTATATGTAATCACCAATTACATACTTCCCTTTTATCCATCTCATAAATTCACACACTTCTTCTCTTTCTTTATCACTCATACTGCCTACCACTATTCCTAGTCATTTTTCCCCCATCACATTTTTCTGACACCCTGCGTCTATTAACACACATATTGATATATATATATATATCTTCTTATCTACTAAACCCTCTCCATAAAAGCTTGAGAGTCCTCCTTATTCATCCATCTTCGACGCCTTCCAAAACCTGTAATGACTTCCCTAGCTTGCTAATAATCTTTTCCTTTTTCATCAACTCTCTTCCTGATCCCATACTGGGACATCTAGCAGCAGAATGATACACTGACCTACAGTACATATGATGCACCTCATCACACTACCATACTTATTCCTAGGATTTAGACTCTCCTCTTATAACTCAATTTTCATTTGCTCCATCTTTTTCTCCTCCCTTTTAAGCAATTAAACCCCCCATTAAACTCCTCTCACTTCTCTACCCCTTTAACTATTACTTAACCCTTCACATCATTTATCAACCTGATAGTTTAAAATCTTGAAATACCCATGCATCCTTACCACAATAAGCCAAGACCATCTGTCTCTGATTCATTTCAACATTTGCCCCTTCCAGCAGGTACACACATCTCATATCCTCACCCAAATTGACTCGCCAGTTCTTTTACACTTATCTTAAATTATCTCATATCTACATACATACTGCCTCATATTCTCACCATTCCCCTTAATATAGAAATATTCTAAAATCTTATCATATCTTTCTCTCCTTCCCATCCCTTTTATCTACATATCCATATAAATAATCAATTGCGCTCTTCTTTCATCAAGTATGCGTGCCTATCTTCCCACTCTCAAAAGCTTTTTCACCCATAGTCATTAATACCTCACCTCCAGGACAATCATAATACTATCCATCCAACTTAAACGACCATTCAACCCTTTTCTTCCACACCTCATAATCATCATATTCTCTTGCCCCATTCCCATCACCACGAAATGCTCTACACAATTTCTACTCTTTGAATCCATCCTCTCCTTTCTCTTACCCTCACTGCTGGATGATTCATCCATATTCATTGTCATACACAAAAACAACAAGCACAAAACCTAATCACGCTCAGCTACAACTAAGAAACTATGCTAACTATTCTACTATTAAAGAACAAAATAACACTTACAGTTAGATGAAGATCGAAAATTTCTTTTATGGATGCACACTTATAAGATATATTAGGTTTAAGGTGTTATGATGATATGAATAAATATATAAAAATAATTTCATTGAATAGGTTACGTCAACCCAATTCAATCGCATAAAGCTTCTCTAACCTACCCATAACCTAATTAACTTAATAAAGCAAATACTTTACCTAAAAGATAATAAGCCTATCTTCACCTTAAATCTAATGAATCTCACTTCCCTATCCTTTGTCCTTGATTGAAAATGATACACTGTATACCGCCTTGTCTTAAAGCTTTAATGTCCCACACTGTACTCAAATAGCTCTGCATTAATTAATTAAAGTATATACTTAATAACCTAGAGAACAATATAAAATACATGTAAAAATACTAGGGTTGGCTGGTTTAATCAAAACGATGTAAAAAAGTTTATTTTATTCTTTATTAAGCATTTTTATTTCTTATTCTAGTTTCTATCTGTAAAAAGCTCAAAACCAATATATATATATATATTATATATATATATATATATATAATATATATATACCTACTATGATGTTAGTATCATCATAAATAATAGTTATATATAATATATATATACTATATATTTTATATATATATATATATATATATATATATATAATATATATATAATTAGGCTATATATAGGTAGTTATGTACTGAGGTATATTTATAGGACTTATAGTGAAGTTTAATTGGTATATCTAGTATTATGGTACACGGGCACACGCTATTACTACTCTAGCGCCATGGGGTGGCCCCAAGAAATTTACGGCCCCTATATATATAATAATTATTATAGTAAAATATATATTAGTGAGATATATATATATATAATATATATATATAGGTTATATATTATATATTAATATTTGGTATATAATATTAGTATATAGTAGTATATTATATAGTTAAATATTTATATAATAAGTATATACTATATACGGTATATATAGTATATATAATTAAAATTATAATACTATATTATAGTATAATAAGATATATATAATATATATATATATATATACCTATACATCTATATATATATATATATATATATATATATATATATATATATATATGATATATAGGTATATATATATATAAATATAATTATATATATAGTAAGTTATATATATATATAATATATATAGATATAATAGTATATATATACATATTATATATATATATATATAGTATATTAGTTTATATATATAATTTAAATTTAATATATATAAGTATACATATATTATATATTATAGCTAATACATATATATATATTATAATATATATACCCATATATATATATAAATTACATTATTTATTACATCTACATGTCAGAAAAAAGAATTAATGATTCTCATTACGAGGTTTCGTCTTGACTTATCGTTAGCAATTTTTGTCAATTGATATTCTTCGTAATCTATTTACGGTGAAAATCATTTTCATAGCAAGTGCGCAAGATGAACTAAACGCTGTTGGAACTGGGACGAAACGTAAATAATTTTTAACTCCTTCTAGTGTGGAGAATGATCTTCAGCTGGAGCAGTTTGTCGCGGAGGACACAAAATAATTTTAAAGCAATATTCAGATTTGGATATATATCTTGAGCTTTTGGTATATAAATATTGTTTTAATTGGGACAAGGTTTGACTGACATTACCTTCTTCTAAAAAGCAAACATTTTAAATGAATGCATTCTACGCTCAAAAATCTTCTAAGTCGGATCGATAGATTTTTTATGTAATTATTTAGCTGATTAATGAGTCGTCTAGGTCCGCGTTTCGTGAGATTTGAATAAGAATAAAAACTTTTTTCTTAAAAAATCGCTGTCATGCAAAACTTTCGCCTATTTAATTCTGTTGACAGCTTATCTAATATAAGTATTGAAGCTTGCTTGAAGAATCCATATTTGATAAATTTTTTTTCTTCTTTTCAATTCTAGTTTAGATACATTCTTGATGTGTCATTTTGTGTAAAGATTTTCAAATTTTCTTTGGCGACTATATTTTTTCGTAGTTTTTCGGTAATGAAAACTCTATTCATTAAATAAGTTTACGCACAGAGGACAGTTTTTATTATATAATCAAATATAATAACGTGGCTACATGCCATATCTTCAGAATTGGCTATTGTTTTATTTACAGAATCAATATTCTTTGCGAAGTATTGGTCCCTACTATTACAGACATAAAGAGTAATTTCATAGGAACTCCTCTTTTTCAAAATTTCCCCGCTTTGCCTCTTGCAGAATGACTGGTTTTGATGACTCATTTGATTGAATGACATTTTTATCTTCAGATATAGAGTTTTTAAAGCCTTAACAATAGTTTCCAAACCTTTGTTTAGACTTTTAAAAGCTTCTGCTCGAGCTGACCATCTTGTCCCAAGTAGTGTTTTGACAGTATATTCTTGAAGAAAGATTCTACGATACCCCAACGACGATGCGTAGAGCCTAGAACAAATTAATAAAAAGATTCTGGAAGGAAAGTCAAAAAATATGAAATCGCCTGTTAATACAAACATTTGTGGCAGCGCTAGATCCCACTAAATTAAGGGAATGGCTGAAGGAGAGGAATATCATATGCTAGATGGTTGACCTCTTAATTCTTGTTTGCAGGCCAGAATATATTCACCTTACCTTGGCATATTCGTTGAAACTCCGACAACACTTTTGTCTAATTCATTTGCTTTGAGAAAACCCATCACCGTTTCCGCTAATTCGATAATCGAATAATCGACAATCGATTATTTTAATAACCTAAAAACTTTTTTTTAGGCCTACCTGCTTTGCTAACATATCTGATGAAAAAAAAGCTCAGCTGATCTTATGAGTAATCGTTCCTGGAGTGGAATCCAACATAATAGTTAAAAATACTATACTTTCCTTAATTTTTCTTTCTACGTATGTGCTACTGAGATTCTGGAGGGCGCGGCAAATTCTGGAGGGCGGAATATTTTTTTTTTTTTTAAAACTTATATGTGTATTCGGTATATATAATATAATATTATAGTATTATATATAGGGTTATATATATATATATATATATATATATATAATATACTTATAGGTATATATTTACCTATTATTATTAAGATTTTATTAGACTTATATATATATATATATATATTGGTGGTTTTCCATTATATATATAAATATAATTATATATATATATATATATATATAATATATATATCACTACAAATAAAACATATAAGTTTTTAATTTGCCGCCCTCCAGAAATTGCCGCCCTGGGCCCGGGCCATGGGCCCATGCATTAGATATGGCATAATAATAATATATATATATATATATATATATATAGTAAGATATATATATTTTTTTCTATAAATATATTATATATATATATTATATTGTTATTATATATATTATATATTATATATATAATTGATATGTTATATATAATTATATTATAGTATATATATAATAAATAGAAAGACGAATATTAAGATTGATGGATGCAACAGAAAATTGCAGACATCCTCACCATTGTAGCAGAAATATTGTTCACTGATGAGGGCAAATTTTCCCAGAGACGCCATATCGAACTCCCACAACATTCTAAACATATGGATTTGATGAAGAAACCCACATGCAATAGTTTGAAAGCGCCATCAACGACCAGTTTTCCTCTGTGTGTATGGGTCGAATATAGTTTTGGGCGCCATTTCATAGGTCCATTCTTTTTACCCGCGAGGCTTACTGGAGACGTTTATCGCCAATTTCTTGAACATAACTTGCCTACACTACTGGAAGACGTCCCATTACAATTAAGATGGAAAATGTATTTCATGCACGACGGTGCTCCAGCTCATTTCAATTTAGTTTGCTCGTAACTATTTGAACACTGTATATTCACGGGAAAGGTTGGAATTAGGTCGAGGAGGTATCAATCAACGCTGGCCTCCGCTGTCTCCAGACCTAAATGCATGGGATTTCTTCTTGTGGGGTCACCTGAAACAGTTGGTTTTATACAGCAACAGTTGAAGTCCGAAAAAATTAAGGTGGCTCGCATAAGGTCAGCATCTTTGTTACACAATTCGGCGCACACACCGGTATAGTTTGAACGTGTCCGCCAATCAATGCTGTCGCAGAATAAAGGAGGCCTGTATTGCTTGCTAGGGGTGGCTCATATTCACATTTGTTATACACCTTAGTTGCACCATTGGCTCGTAACTAAATTTTCTGTTCTATATTTTCTTATGTGCAGTAATGTATGTATTCTAATAATTAAATAAATTGATGGATTATTATTTACCTTGCCAAATTTAGTTTACTGTTTTATTGTAACGTTAATGTTTAAAATAGGTTTCAATCATCTTGTATCTGGAAACAAGGTGTTTTCGGGTGAAAATGTTTTATTGACACTATTATCTTATATTTATGCAAGGAATATCAATATTAATGATACACCCTATATTAATCGATAGGTGTCAACGCTGTATATATATATATATAATATATATTGAGATATAGTATATATATAATATAAGATTATGTAAATATATTATAATATAATAATTTATAGTAGGAGATATATATTATCTATATATATTATTTATATAGATAATATATTATATATATAAATATATATATATATATATATAACTATATATTATAGTTATTATTATATAAATATATATATATATATATATTAAGTAATATTATATATAGATATTATTATATAGTATATGATATATATATATATATATTCTCAATTTTTATTTATCTCCTCTGTTTAAAGTAGATAAAGTAGATCATTTTAATGGTAAATGTTGTTCATTATCTGCTTTCTTTTACAGAAGGAAATTTATACCATAGATTTTTTAACATTATTTTAGAATTATTTTTAACATTCTCATTTCAGCTGAGAATGTTCCATTCTATTTTATTAGTCTAATTATTTATCTAAATGTGATATAATTCATTTATTATGCTTGATCTTTGTATTTAATTAGTTGCATATATATATTGCTCTTTCTAAAAAAAGGAGACCTAAAAACACAATGCCCATTATGCGAAAAAAATTAGCAGAGCCACATAAGTTTGTAGCTTAATAAACATACATCATACGATTAGTAAAACCTCACTGATCTGAATAGAAGAATAATTTTCAATCCAACGTTCACCAAATACTTTAGATCAAACAATTACTTCTCCTTCACAGTTCTGCTGAGCCGACTGCAGCAATTTAGATCTTAGAAAAAAGACGCTCAATTTTTGATATAGCACATTTTCAATCACTCAATTGTGTTTTAAATTTCATAATACCGACAAACACTTTTTCTAATAACCCTATTAAAATCTCCTCATGAAGGTTCTGACAAGACTAAAGGACTTAACCTCCATGTTTGCTATTCCATTATTTTTAGCATTTTTTTTACCCTTCACCTTAAACAGCTTTCGAATATGAAATTGATCCTCTTCTAGACACCCCGTATGCTATTAAAGCTTTGCAAAATGTATGGCGAGCGAGGAGGAGAGAGAGAGGAAGTTTCAATGATTGGATCAAGAACCTTGCATTAGTTTAGAAAGGTATACGCCTTTTATTATAATAAGAGTTAGACTCCTTTTCCAATTAACAATTTGCTGTATAAAATCACTAAGTGTAAAACAGCGAGAATTTTATACTTCTCAATTAACTCCTTAACGTTACTGCAAACATCAACCCCTTGGCGTATATCATACTTACTTCTTGGCTAATCTTCTCTTAGAGTTAATGCTGAGCGTTTTGGTTCCTCCTAATCCAACTCCATCTGCGAGAGACGTCCCTGAGATACTCTTACTTATTTTACTGACACTACATTCTTCATATGATTCCACAATCTCAGCTTATTTTCTATGAATATGCTTCAAATTTGCCTAAGTAATCACCTAACTTCTGAATTCCTCATTTTTTCTCTTTTCTTTATTTCATGCTTCTTCTTAAAAATTGTAAGCTTTTATTCCAATCATTTAATTGGTTTTTTTTTTTTTTTTTTATTTTTTTTTTTTTTTTTAAATAAAAGGGTTTGTTTTTTTTTTTTTTTTGTTTTTGCTTTTTTTTTTTTTTTTTTCTTTGTTGTTTTTTTGTGTGGTATTGTTATATTTTCTTTTCTTTTTTCTTGT
This sequence comes from Trachelipus rathkii, assembly GCA_015478945.1. Taxonomy (NCBI): domain Eukaryota; kingdom Metazoa; phylum Arthropoda; class Malacostraca; order Isopoda; family Trachelipodidae; genus Trachelipus; species Trachelipus rathkii. The sequence continues at coordinate 26,046 of JABUQX010099696.1, forward strand.
TTTTTTTTTTTCATTGTCGTCTTGTTTTTTTGTGTTCTTTGTTTTTTTTTTTTTTTTTTTAACTTTTTTCCATATTTTGTTTCTTTTTTTGTTTCTTTTTTTTTTTTTTTTTTTTTTTCCTTTTTTTTTTTTTTTTTATTTTATTTGTTTGAAGTCTTTCTTGATTTCTTATTAATTGTCTTACTAAAATGATATTTGAGAAATTTTTTATTATGAATGATGGCCCCCCCCACTCAGCTGTTCCCTTATCACTCTTTCCCTTTTATCAATTGCTTTCCTTAAAATTATCTCTATTGTCAGTGTTTTACTGACTCTCCTGTTTCATATATTGAAATTTCTCTGACGTTGTCTTCACACTTTCTACCATCTATAGCCACCCTCTTGAAGATTGTTTTCCGCCATTATCTGACCGTCGTTTCATTTTCCTGATGTTCCAATTCAGAATGCTTATACTTCACCAAATTTTCGTGTAGGCGATACCGCAATACGATAAGTTCGTTCGTGAACAGTCGGGCGCAGGCCCTTGGCTCACAAACGGGGTGCTGTGTTTGAGTTACCGGAAAACACCCACTGGAATGCGAAAGACGCGGCCACGTACACGATGGATTTGGTGAGGGGAATCCGAGTCCGGAAACGGCGTAAAAAAAACGATCCCTTACAGGGATCGGTTTTCGACTCTGATTCATGGATTGCCCTTAGATATCCTAGTAAATTGTTTTTTTTGCTGGTGTATTCGGAATGCGAGAGAGATCTTTCTGACGTAGATAATGTAGCACTATAGGATTATTCAGGACGAGTAACATGTATTGTAATGCGCACTGTCCGGTCCATGCCGTGTACATCGCACGCCGCGCGACGCTGCCCTCCCTCTCTCAGGCTCAGAGCGGGTATGACGAACAGACCTGGTTTCGATGCATCTAGCCGTTTAGGCGGCTACAGTATGCTTAATCAAATCCTTCTAGGGTTTGTGGAAAGCCAAAAGGGTTATAAACGACTCGCGGGCGACTAGCGGCTACGCTCTTCCGGGGATGACCCCTCATCCCCTTAAAACATTGTTATAGCTGCCATGTATACATAAACCATTTGATAATATAGCTTTAATATTTCTTTTGTAACTTTTTTTTCTATCACAATATTTCATTGAGCCGATAACCAAATATATTATTCCCCTAATCGAACCTTCCTCACCACGCTCCATCGCATATCTCTATATTTCCTTCATAGAAAGTCGTGGCATCGCGCCAGGTGGCAGAATACTAACTATATATATTATTATAATATATATATAATAGTTTCATATATTATTATAATACTATATATTATAATATGAACAATACCTCATATATGTATATATATATATATATATATTAATATTTATATTTATAATATATATATATATATATAATCTGGGGGGAGTAAAATCCCCTCACCAGTGCGCGGGTGCCCCCCAGGTGGCGGATGGGGGAGGACCCTCTAAAGAGGGTAGCTCCGAAATATATAAATAAGGAGCCGTGGACCAAAACTGCAACCAGGACAGGTCTAGCAAGCCGCTGGCGAAGTGAAAATGCTCAAGAAACTCCTGTTTTGCCTCGGAACTACGGATTGATAAGACGAAGACGACCGCGCGATAAAGGACGTGAGAACGGAAATCCTTCCGGGAGAGGCCTTAGAGTGGCTATCCTGAATGTTAGAACCCTGAGGGGTAAGGAGGAGGAGATGGTGAAGCTGATGCTGGAAAGGAAGTGGATCATTTTTGGGAGTCTGTGAATCTGTGAAACCAGACTCATGTGAAGTGGAAACAGAACAATATAACATAATTAATCTAATCAACTAATGGTACAGTGGTGGAGAACCGCACCTAGCCATGGGTGGGAAGTATTTTGGACGGAAGAAAATTCGGCGACGCCAGACGTGAAGTGTGGATTATTGGGTTAAAAAGATGGAGAAGGATGTTTTAGACAAAATGGAAAAACAAATATGGTGTAATTTAGTGTCTAGACAGCTCGTGTATTAACATGTACCCTTGGCAACAGTTATAGAACTGAAAGCTGAATAAAGAAGAGATTCATCAGGAAACCTGCAGGAAATGTAAAATGGGGCGTCCATATGCGGGAAAAGAATAGTGATAATGAGAGATTTAAATGGACATGTTTGGAACGCAGAGAAGAGGTGTGGAGAGGGTCATAGGAGCCTTCAGCGTTGGCGAGAGAAACAGACGCTGTGGAGAAGAGCGATCGATTTTGTTTTTGGCAGAATGGATTAACAGTTATTAACATCATCATCGGTTATATAAACATAGAGAATAGGCGTAGGTGGACATGGTATAGGTGGAGCAGAGAAAGGGTTGCCTATGTGGAGAAATCCATGATAGATCTTGACCTGACCTAATAGAGATGTTTAGAGATTTTTACAGAGTGTACATCCCTCTCTTTGTCTGAGATTATTAGACCACCGTAATGGTGTTTTGGGGAAGATGATTTAAAAGAAACCTACTTTGGCAACACAATATTTTGAGAAG
>JABUQX010099697.1:0-7500 GCA_015478945.1 Trachelipus rathkii
TTTGCTCATATCTGAACTTTGCTAATCTATGTCATAATCGGTTTCTTTGCAGTTATAACTGTATTTAATATGGACCAAACTGATGAGGAACATGGCACAGTAACTAATTGATGGTGCTAGTTCCATTCACTACAGACATATCGGTATATATTTTTAAAAAGTGATGCGATATAGCGTCGTATAGATTAATTTTTCACACAAAAAAAAATTTATTTGGAAAAAGTCCATGCAGTATTTTCAAAATTAAAGCCAAATAATTTACACTATCCAGCAAGAATTTTTGTCCAAGCAAGAAACCTGTTTTTTTCATCGCAGATTCCTAAAAATGTATTGGTTTTTTCTGTCCGGTTCATTTTAAACACTATTCATGTAAACATGGAAAAAATTACAAAAGATAAATAATTTTTCCCCGTGATTTAGAGCAAAAAGGTTAGATATACAAACATAAATGTTAATAAATATGGTATATCTTGTCAAATATATTGCGGTGAGAAATCAAATTGATAGGATAAATAATAAAAAAGATATAGCAGTTTTTCATTTATGAATGGTATTCTTTTTTTAATTTTTTTGTTTTCACAAGGAACATGGCGAAAAACTGGACTTTATAGACAAACACCAATATAATTTTTGGATTTAGCGCAAAAAATCTACAAATAAAACCTTTAATACAAGTCAACAACAATTTTTATTATTATTTTTACTGGGACACAATTTTTATTGACTGTATATAAGAATTCCTTTCTTATGTAGTTTTAGGCGCGAATCTCAAATTGATTGGTGATTGAGTCTATTACAGGTTCAGTTTGCTCCCTTCATATGAACTAATTGCAAAAAAAATAAATTTTTAACATTTATCCATAGTGAAAAACTGCTAATTCATTTTTTATATTATTTTGTCCATCAATTGAAATTTATTTATGATATTTATTGTTACCAACCGTTTGTCTCTTCACGGGAAAAAAATATTTTGGAATTTTTTCCCATGTTTATTGTTTAGTGTAAAACGGACGCGACAGACAAAAAAAACTATAGATTTTTGGACTTTCAGCATGACAAAAACATAAGAAACAACGATAGATCACAAAAAATTTAAAATTTATTTGCTGTTTAATAAAACAAATTTTCTCTAATATTTTCTCTGATGACCCAATAATGTCGATAGTAAAATTGGTTTTAAGTGTATTTGTTGATCGAATATGACTATGTAGTAATTGGGTATTGCTAGAAAAATTAATTGCAAATAAAGGACTATAATAAAGTCATTCATGCAACAACTTAGTCTTATTAATACTTTGTCTAATAACTACCACCACAATAAGCTGATTCTTGATTTTCACAGAATATAAGTTATTCTCATGTCGATCTTTTGTTTTGATATTTGGTCTATGATCGGTTCTGGTTTGACGTGACTTCATTTCTGTTGTGGTTCTTAAGCAGTAATAGAATTATTTCTCTACTGGCCAAGCCTGTCTCTCTGCAATGACTGATCGTTCAAATTTACGAAAGACTTTGAGTGTCAATTAGTGCAAGATCTTTGGGAGTAAATCAATTTAGTTGACGACTTTGAGTGCATTTAGTGCGGACTTTAAATTAATTTATTTGAGTGTTTCAATTCAATTCAGACTTTAGTATCATTGAATTGCTGATTTTAAACATTGATTGCATAATATACGCGTAGATTTTTTTCTTTTAATGTATGTTGTTTTCTTACTCAAAAAAAAATGTATAAATCTTTTTTTTTGATAAAATATAAAAGTTCAAGATAAAAATAAAAATATAAATATGAAGATATATAATATAAAAATAAAGAGAATAATTTAAGATTAATATAAAAAAAAAATAGTAAATAATATTAAAGTTAAAATAGATGGAAAATTAGAGTAAAAAAAAACAAATAAATTGAATTTTAAAATTAAACGCAAAAAATAATAATATAAAAAATTAAAAAAAAAGTATAAAAAAATTTTAAAAAATTAAAAATAAAAATTGAAGATATTATTTAATATGAAAGAAATTTAAAAAGAAAGAATATAAAAAAAATTATTTTAAGTTTATAACTTATTATACTTTCAAAAGCTGCAATATATTTGATTATAAATAATATAATTTATATAATTATAAAATTTTATTTTGAATTAGAATTAAATAGCATTATAATTTATAAATAATATATATATATATATATTATTATATATATATAATAAATATATATATATATATATATTTTTATATATATATATATAATATCTATATATAAGAATATATAACTATATATATATATATATATTAAGAAAGAGAAAATAAAATAGTAATTAAAGAGTAATTGCATTGATTAATATTAAAAATATTTATTATATTAAAAATAGAATATAAATAATTTTGAAAATTTTAAAAGTAATATAGAGCAGTTGTAAAATTGATATTATTAAAAATAATTTAATTGGGTTAATAAAAAAATGTATACATAAAAAATATGTTTTGAATCATTTCAATAAAGAAATGTAAAAGGAAGTATATTTTTGGCGTAAGAATAACTAGATTAGTGATTAATCAGTATTAATAGTAATTGAGAGTTTGATTTTAGAGAGTGTGAAAGAGTGGGTTATAAATGTATGGTGGTGGAAATGGATGGGGAGTAGTATATAAAAGATTTTTGTGAGGAAAGAACAGTTAGTCAGTTATTAAAGAACTGGTAGATGAAAGGATTAATGGCTGTAACAGTAAGACCAGTTACTGGTATAAATTTTGTAACAAAAAAAGTTAAGATTTTTCTTATATGACTTTAGTGGTTAAAAATTATAAATGAAGCATGTACATTTTCTTTAATATTAGATTGTTTATGGAGAGTAATGTGGAAAGGATGTAGATATGTAAATGCATAAGCAGGTGTATTTTCAGTAGAAAAACGTAATTCCAAAGAAGAGGTTATAGAATCTAGATAAGGAGTTATTAAGGATATTCCATCAGAAGATAGTGGGATTATTGTTGGTTGAGGATGGTTGTGAGGTGCATTGGTGCAAAAAAAATTATAGTTAGTAATATTAAGATAGATAAGTTGTAAAAGGATTTGATTAGATTATTTAAACTTACAATTACGGTGATTTTTTATTTAATTTTTCCGATGGCATACACTGACACATTTCCACAATATGTTGAATGTGCTGCGAGGTTTTAACGATATCCAAAGTCTTGGATTGGAGAGCATTTACAACTGGCTCCAACATCGCAGAGTTCTTCGCGATCAATATCATAGCCATGGTGAATGACGACTTACATGCCGCTGAAATGCAACTGAAAAGGCTTTTTCTTGTGGCAGTATTTCCTTCAACGGAAAGGGTTTCTAATGCTTGCATAATTCGTACAAAGTGCTCCTTAAACAATCTGATGCACTTGTGTTGTTCTTGTTCAGACCATCTGGTCTGGAATAGGCTTGGGATGTTTGGCATTAATTTTTTTCTCAAGACCGACTCGCGAAAAACGTAATAATGTCCTTTATAGTTTCGCCAAGAATTTGCGGATTTTTTGCGTGATTTCTGGTCATTGTGTTCAAAATCAAACTACTAGATTTTGTTTGTGTGGAAAAGCAATGAAAGAACAATGCTGGCTTTTTTTATACTTTTTCCGCAATATTGCTTGGTTAACTCCTTCTTTGCCAGACATCGTAGAGCAGCCATCGAAACCCAAGCCCACGCAATTCTCGGGATCCAGTTCTTCGGTCGTGACAAAATCGTCAATGGCTTTCGCAATGGTTTTTGCGTCAAGCGCTGTTCAGTTCTACAAAGCCCATAAATTCCTCTTTGATTCACCGAACTGCTTATCGAAATAGCGGGCAACCTAAATGATAATTGTTCTTTCCCATAAATATCTAGTGTTTCAAATTTGCTAAGTAAGCCTATACCGCGCACGCTTCCTTACCTTATTAACGATGCTTTCCTTTATAGTAGTACCACATGAGAATGATTCTGCATTCTGAATCTGAACTGATTGGTATGTGGCATTTTTCTTCCCCTTTTCAAAATGGTTTTTCAATGACTGATCTCCGGCATCTATTATTGAGGATAATATTTTTTTATTTTCTTCTATGATTTTCTAGATGATGGTTAATTGAATGTCAACCGTAGCGTCTGTAAAAACAATCTTAGCAGGCTTCACAGCAGTGGTTATGCCACTCTGTGTTTGTATGTCCCTTCCAAACCGCATGAACATCTTTATATTTAGTGAACAGGTATATTATAAAGAACCTAGGACTCCTACTGCCGAATTTAATTTGGTGGAAATAAAATACAAAACTTGCAAAATGTTCCCTTTAGGCGCCTGGAATATGTCAGCCAGGTGAATATGTCTCCAACCATTCATAATTGAATTTCCTCCTTAAGTGGGTAGCATCTTCCAAAAATTTATAGGTCTTAGATGGAATCGAACACTCTTTCAGTAACTGTTTCTTTTTCTCAGTCGAAATCAAATAGATGAATGTCTAACGTATCTACCAATGTCATTTTCGTAGGATTCATCTACTGAAACGCTGGCTCCGAAAATCTGACGCCAATAATCTTGAATCCGTCCGAGGTGCTTGGCCCTGGGTGTGGGTTCTTCATCGAATGCAAAATATGCGAAGTAGGAGGGATTGCCTCTTGTGTAGTTTTAGTTGACCTATTGGTATCTTCTTCGTTTCACCGCTACCATTTCCATTTTTTTCTGAGTTCTTCCTTTTCAAATTTACTGCAAACAATATATATATATATAATAATATTATATATATATATATATATATAATTATATATAACTATATATAGAAAATATATAAAATATATATATCTATATATATATAATATAATATTTATATATATATATATATATATAATATAATATATATATAGTACAGTATACACTAGTTCGCCGCCATGATTATCTCGAAAACTAAGATAGGTACAAGAAAACTGATAACATATATGGAATCAGCGTATGAAATTTGTAAGGAAAATGAAAAAAAAAATTTTATTTTTTAAAAATTTTTTTTTATATCTCCAAAACTACGATAGGTAGAAGAAAACTAAAAACATATATGGAATCAGCGTATAAATATTTTTTAGGGGGCTCAAGCCGACGGTGGGACAGAGGGGGGGGACGTTTTCCATACCCGTAGGGGAGGGGGCGGAGGAACCCCCGCGACACAAAATACCAAAGAGCGGGGTTCCGGAGACCCTCCCTCCCCGGAGGGGGGGAAATAGTCCAACCCCGTTTACCCTGGGGTATTCTTTTAGTTAAAAAAAAAAAATCTTTTTTTCATACATATTTCATACGCTGATTCTAAATATGTTATTAGTTTTCTTGTACCTATCGTAGTTTTGGAGATAAAAAAAAAATAAAAAAAAGTAAATTTTTTTTTCAATTTTCCATAACAAATTTCATACGCTGATTCCAAATATGTTATGAGTTTTTCATTTGTATCTATTTAGTTTTTCAAGAATTCATGCGGGTAACTTCTTAGTTTTCACCATATATATAATAAATACTATATTTATATATATATATATATATATATATATATATATATATATATATATATATATATATATATATATATATATATATATATATATATATAATATATATATTTTATATATAATATATATATATATATATATATAATATATTTATATATATATATAATATATGGTTTTCTGCTACTGTAAATCTCTGCCATATTGTTCATAGGCTAATAATTTTATAACAATCAAAGATGTTAATAGAAAATTAAAGTATAGCAAACCTATGTGAAAACCAACTAATTTCTGTGTTGTAAATGGAAAAAATAGTTTCTTAAAAATGAAGCTAACCTCATATGGACAAGTAAGATCATGTGTTACAAAATTCCTACTTTTAAGAAGTAAATACACAAAATTTTATTATAATATTTAAAGTAAAACGTACGTACCAAGGAATCTCCTAATATCCATGATCTGATGAAATTGAAAAATAACTTTACACTGAGGAGGTGTTGAATTATAGAGTGGCGTCACGGAGTGATAATTTCAATGCTACTTTGAACCTTAAACACTTAATAAAGAATTGAGAATCCGACTGAACACAAAATCTAGAATTTATATATACATATCAACATTAAAAAAACATAGATGGAATAACAACACAGTTCTTATCAACAAATTAAAAGAGCATATAAAATGAGTGAGAAGACCTCGTATCGGCAAGAGAAATGTAAGAAAATGACGATTGCAACTATAGCCTTGGAAAAATAATCTACGAAATATATAGTATATAAAAATAGATATATATATATTATATATATATATATATTATATATATATATATATATTATTATAATATATATATATATATATATATATATATATATTATATATACTATATATATATATATTAAATCTTAAAACGGGTACTTAACGGGCACCCGGAACTGACGTTGGTCAAAAAAAAATCTCGCCAGGTAGACTCTATAAGAGTAAACACTTCTAGGGGGGGGGGCAGCTGCCCCCCCCTCAGCTGCCCCCCCTGACGACGCCCCATGACTGTAATTGATATTTCGTCCGTAGGACCAATGGTTTAAATTATGAAATTTGGAAGCTAAAATTTCATATTTAGCATTGTTAAAAGCAATGTTTACCTCTGAAATTAATAAATATATTATTTGCTAACGATCTAGTAACAAAATTTAAAAAAATAAATAAAAATAACCCATTCCTACAACACAAGATATATATATATATATATATATATATATATATAATATATATATATATTATATATATATATATATATATATATATATATTATATATATATATTATATATATTATATATTATATATATATATATATATATTATATATTATAAACACAAAATATTATATATGATATATATATATATATATATATATAAAATGTGTGTGTGTTTGATTTATATTTAATTTATTCATGACTATACTAAATAAAAGTCATTTCAGCATGACTGGGTATAATAAAAGCTTCTATGGAAAAGGTCAGGATGGGTCAAAAATTGTCAGTACCCGAATAAATAATAATTAAATAATACAATCCATGTCTGAAAAAAGCCTTAAGCCAAATTTTTTTTAGGCCTAGCCCGAAGCCGACATTGAACCATTTTATATATATATGCTCTATTTATATTTAAATTTGGGAAAATTTAAAACTTTATTTGCCCTTGAGTCCGTTTAACAGATATAAAACCACCGGAAACAGAGAAGACCTTGAAATATTGCGGTAAATATAATAAAAATAAATAAAATAAAGTCTTAAATCTCAAGACAGTGTTATTATCACAAAAAAAAATATATAAATTTTTAAAACTTTTGGAGAAATATTAAAAAGAGATAATTAATAATTGATATCAATGAAAAAAAAAAATCAGAAATGTTTGCTGATGATACATGCAGACAAGAATTAGTGGGTTGTTGTCTCTTTAGAAGAGCCAGACCACGTGCTTTGAAAAGTTTGTTAATACC
>JABUQX010099697.1:22500-32066 GCA_015478945.1 Trachelipus rathkii
AAGTATAGCAAAAGGAAGTTTTATAAAAAGCCAGTCAAAATTACACGTTTAAATACGGTATGTGAAAAATTGAGAAGAGTTGAAAATGAGTCCTTCTTCGGACGAATTTTGTGGGCAACTTCTTCGTAGCAAATTTTAGGAGAATTGAATTTCTGAGTTATTGGAATATATATATATATATATATATATATATATATATATATATATATATATATAATATATTATATATATATATTATAAATATATATATATATATATATATATACTATTATATATATATATATATATTATATATATATATATATATATAATAATATATATATATATATAATATATTAATATATATATTGTTTAAAGGCTGGTCATTGAGTTTTAGGTAGATGACCGCTTCTAGATTAGGATGAATGAGAATTGCTGTGAGTTTTCTTCTTTATTCCTTAATTCTATTTTACAAAAGCGGGTTGGACCCCTCCTAAAAAACAAAAAAACAAAGAATTGAACAGCGTTAAAACCTAGTATACTATTCCTACATAGAAATTTCATATACTGCAGAAGGAATTCCTAACATAATAGGAAGGCCTTCCGGAGTACTAGTACAAATGATTATCAGTTTGGGAGGGGCTGTTTCATGTATATGCATACACAGGCATGAAAAAAGGATCCTCCCTGGTATTACATTTCGCAAGAAGCAGCATTACATTTGATATGAGCAATGGGCTGTTTTATGTATATGCATTCACAGGCAGGAAAAGGATCCTCCCTGGTATAACATTCGCATGAAAGGCAGCGATTTACATTTGATATGAGTCTCCCACAAAAATTAACATATATTTAAAAAATTGCCTATAGTATGTTGTAACTTCTATTGACTAGAAGAAGAGAGAGAAGAAGAGAGAGAGAGAGAGAGAGAGAAGAGAGAGAAGAGAGAGAAGAAGAGAGAGAGAGAGAGAGAAGAGAGAGAGAGAGAGAGAGAGAGAGAGAGAGAGAGAGAGAGAAGAGCAGAGAGATTTGGCTGTGACCCTACTGCACTAAAATCACAAGCTTGCCTCTCTCCAAACTGCTAGTGAGGCGCACGCCCACTAGGTTAGATATAGTAAATACCGTCTATGCGACCTCTATTTACTATATTGTTGCTAAAATATATTTTTTAAATTCTTTAATCTAACATTTTTGGACATGCTTATTAGGAAATCAGATTTCAGTTAGGACCTCTCTCCAAACCGCTATGTGAGCGCACTCCCACTAGGGTTAGATATAGTAAATACCGGTCTATGCGACCTCTTTATTTTATTGTGCTTAAAAATATATTTTTAAATTCTCTAATTCTACATTTTTGGGCTGTTCACTCTGCCTATATTATCCATCTTGGCCTTCTCTTCAAACTGCATGTGAGGGCGCATTGCCGCTAGGGTTGGTATGTGAGGAATAACAACCTATCCCAGAGCTGTATTTCCCACATTATACTTAAAGATTCACGCAAACACTTAATCTCCACCTAGTTTTCTCCATTACTCTAGCTCTAACCCTAAGGTCTTGGCTAATTGCTGTGGAAAGCTACTTAAGCCTACCTGTCGAATTTACACTGGCATAGCATGACACTTCACTTTTGTTTTCCACTCGATTTTAGGCAATTCTTTTTGAGACCGCTACTTCAACGTCTAATGCGTTTTCGTTGCAACCTTTTTCTAAACCTCAGCTTTAGGCTCCACCGACTAGTCTAGTTCGCCTAACTGCTCACTTTACCTAAAAAAAGACTTAATATTTTTTATAGGGCTGCCCCTTTTTCTAAAAACTCACCATTGTTGGGTTTAATATTTATTAACACACTTTAATTGCTTTAATGTATTTTAATGTTTGTAATTTTTATTATCTTGCACTAATTCCGAAGAAGGAAGCTACATGCTGTTGCGATTTTGAAAGGATAAATCCGCGCTTGGAGCGTGTTTAGGTCCACGAACTCAACCACATTTTAAACATAGCGTGTGTTCGGCCACTGCAGTTTAACTCTGTATTCAGCTCTGTAGTTCAGCTCTGTATAGATGTTTTTTCCACTTCCACAGAGAGTACCTCTCCACAGTACCCCCTTGCAGAGCTGAGGCCGGGGCGCTCTAATCCCGGTAGCGGAGTGGCCGGCGCAAATGACGGCCTCTGCTCGATACGTCTCTAGACGCAGGCGGCTGCAAACCAGGAAGAGGGCGAGAACGAGGAGCTTGGTGTTGGAGTTGCAGGAGTGTGACGAGAGGGCGAGGAATACGAGAGGAAGTGGAACATCGGCAGTACGACTTGTGGAAGGCATGGCAGGAGGTGGAGGAATGGAAGGGGAAGGGGAGAGAGGGGAGGAGGAGGAGGAGAGGAAAGAGATCTGGGTCAAGAGAAGAGTGGTGGAGATGAGAGTCAGAGGAGATGGAAGGAGAGAAGAGGTCGGGGAGGAGATGGAAGAGGGTGAGGGTAATCTGGTAACAGGAAATAAGAAGTGATGTATCCAAAGGAATCAGAATTGGTTTTGGAAACAAGTCCGAATTGTGGCGCAGGGATGTATGCGCCTCAAAATAGGCAGGTTGAGACGATCTATTGATATTACTTCTGTGCGAGTGGGACGTACGCTGTACAGTGAGGAACTTCTCCTTCCGAAGTATGACTGGAGAAGGGTCCGTCGTACTTGGGTTGGAGAGGAGAACGGGTGGGAGTCATGCCTCACCAAAACATGGCGTACAGGAAGAGAATCTTTCGGAATGATAAGAGTGCCACCTTTTGCTGGCGGTCGGGAGTAGGTCTCCAGAGAGGGCACATCGTTTCAACGGGTGAGGGGTACAGGTTTGGGATCAGCAGTAGCAGGAGGGAAAGATTGAGAAAAGAACTCGCCCGGCAGACGGAGAGTAGAGCCGTAAACGAGTTCGGAAGCTGAACACTGAAGGTCTTCCTTAACGGCCGTGCGTATACCAAGCATAACCAAAGGGAGAGCTTCCGTCCAATGTTCTGTTTGTGGGTGTGCCATGAGAGAGGCCTTAAGCTGACGGTGGAACCTTTCACAAATCCCGTTCGAGATAGGGTGGAAACTGGTTGTATGGATCTTCTCAGAACCAAGCAAGCGCATCAAATCTTTCCAAAGGAAAGGATCGATAAACGCATCGCTGATGCCGTCGTGACCGAGAGAGGGATGCCAAACCGAGAGATCCAATGGGACAAGAAAGCTTTTAGCAATAGATTCAGCTGTAGCAACACAGAGAGAGGGATAGCTTCTGTCCAACGAGTGAACCTATCAATACAGGTGAGGATATATCCATGCTATGGGAAGGTGGAAGGGGTCCAACAATGTCGATGTGGACTCTCTCAAAACGTTGACCAGGAGGCAAGAAAGTGCCTAAGGAGCTTTAGTATAGTCTTTGCACTTCAGAGCGCTGACAAGCCATACAGCGCTGACAAGTTCGCTACGTCGGACGCTTAACTGGTAGACCAACACAAAACGAGCGTTACCAGTTTGCGTGAAGCCTCGACGCCCGACGCCAGGATGTGAAAGCGAATGGAGATTGCAGAAGACTGCCTTTCGAATAGAATTAGTAAGAAAGGACGAGGATGGCCTGTTGAAGTGTCGCAAAGAGTCTCTTCCTATGCCCTGAAGATTTGAGCCATGCAGAATGTAGAGAAAGAGTCCTGTGAAGATCGATATTGTCTTGCTCTTGGCACCGGCCATGGCTGCGTAATCAATGTCAAAGAATGGGAGAGAAAGAGCGTTTAATTTCAATCGAGAAAAGCATCCGCGGGAAATTATCCACTCCGAGATGGTGGGACGTATGATCTGTCGTAACGGGAAAACAAATTCAAGATGACGAGCTTCACGGGGGAGAATGACGTTCATGCCGTGAAGCCATCGCAAAAGTGATCGCTTTGTGTCGGTCAGGATGTGGAACTCCCGTCCTTCCAAAAAGTACTATAAAATGGCGAACAGCAAGATACATAGCAGCAACTCCCTTCCAAAAGCACTATACCTGGTTTCGCGGGTTTTGCAGCTATTGCGTGAAAAGAAGGGCAAGTGGGCACCAGTCCCCTTCTGGAACTGCTGAAAGCACCGCACGCAACAGCGAAAATCGGAGGCATCCACCTGCACTTTCGTCGCTGGTGCGGTATCGTTGGGATGAACTAAAAGAGCGGCGGAGGCGAGGGCTTCCTTTGGAAGCCTCGAAGGCAGACTCTGCTGCCGGAGAACAGTCGACTTTAGTGGGCTGCCTCGCTGCTTAAGACGAATGAGTGCTGTAAGCGGGCCTAGAGGGCTGCCGCTGATTTCAGAAATCTATGGCTAAAGTTGATCATTCCTCGCGAGATTGACGATGAGTGCTGTTGATTTTGGGAAAGGAAAGCAGCGGATAGCAGGCGGACACCGGTCTACAAGAGGGCAAAACCTCAGCCCGAGACTATGTGACCTAGGAAAGTAAGAGAAGACGCACCGAATACGCACTTGGTAGGATTGAGGACGAATTCCCGCATCGTCCAACCTACCGAAAACGCACGTAGGTATCCATTATGTTCTTCAGGAGGGAGGAAGCGACTAAAAGATCATCTAAATATGCCCAAGCAAAAGGAAGACTACGGAGGATAGAATCGATGAATCTCTGGAAGGATTGGGCTGCATTTTTTCAGCCCGAATGGCATTCTCGTGTACTCAAAGAGGCCAAAGGCTGATTACAGCTGTGCTTGGGAACGTCCTCCGGAGCCACGGGTATCTGATGGTAGCTCGAATTAAATCCAAAGAGGAGATAGTGTTGCCGGCCAGGTGGGAGTAAAATGATTGGATGTGTGCACGGGGTATCTATCTTGGAGTCGTGGCGAATTCAAAGCCTAAAATCACCACAGCGTCTCCAGAAATCACCCGTGGTGCCTTAGGGACCATGTGATACGGGCGGAGAGGACCACAACCTTGGAAGGGCGGCCACAATGCCAAGTGCAACATGTGATCAAAACAGCCTTTGGCGCGCTTTGAGCTTATTCAGTTGGGGCGACGAGTCGAGCGAAGGTGTCGTGCGCCAGTGGTCTTCTATTATGATGTCCACAGAATGCTTAAAGAGGTGTATTTGAAGAGCAAGATGCCAATAAAGAAGGAAAGTCCTTTCTGCAGGATAGTAAGGAAGGGAGACACTACCGAAGATGGCGGAGCAATAGCGGAAATGCCCTTTAGCTCAGAAGAACCTAGGGAACTGTGGGAGTAAAGAGAAGTATAACCGTCAACTAGACGCCTATTACAAAGGTCTACCATAAGATTGAAATGGGACAAAAAGTCAGCGCCGAGGATGGGCTGTGTCACTTCAGCGACGAGAAAAAAACCATGGAAACTGGCGGCGGAGAGACAGATCCAACGTACACAATCGCTCTCCATATACCGGGATGGAAGAGCCATTAGCAGGGAATAGTTGACGAACAGGAAGGGGGACGGAGGAGTCCTGAGAAGGGTTGTTGGGTAAAATCGAAAGGCTAGAGCCGGAATCAATCAAGAAGGCAAGTTTAGTAGAATGGTCGTAGATACGAAGACATCCTGTCAGTAGTAGCGAGAAGAAGAAAAAGAGCCAGCATCTCCCGTTCGCTCCTACGACGGGATGGGCTGCGAGTTCCCTGATTAGAGAGGGGCAGAAGATCGCATTTCTTGGCATCCATGCCGAAAGTATGGCGATAATAACAGTACCCATGAGGGTACTGGCGCTGGCGTGAGGAAAAGCAGAAGGTGAACGAGGACCGCGAGAAGGACGAAGTTGGAAGGAGTGGGATCAGAGAGCGAAAAGTGTTATTATTAATTGCCGCTGTAAGGAGAGAGAAGGGCCGTTTTTATATCGCCATGCCATTTCCGAAAACCGAAAACCCGGTACCAGAGCTGCGAAGAGGAAGGTTTGCTTACTGCGAAAGCCGTGAGAGTAGGAAGTTGGGTGAGAATAAGGAGGTGAGGCTGGATAGGAGGCAGAAGGCGGTTGAGAAACAAGAGGGGGGGGGAGGAAGAGTGGCGGAGGCGTTGGTAGAGTACTGGGGAATGTGTTGGCGTGAGTTGTAGAGGCGTTGAGGCAGTTGCGAGAGTTGAAGAGGTAGAAGAAACGGAGGAAACGGCGTAGGCGGTGGGGACCAAAAGCTCCATCGGGGGGCGCAAAATTCTGTCTTTGCTGTGGCGGAGCAACTCCGTGGGAGGGACAACGTCGCGGTTTATGATTGCAGTTACGCTTGGTGAGTCGAGCAGGCAACTTCTGGAGGAAGGAGGTGCGAATTATTTTCTTCCGTTAGTGAGTGCCGCCCAACAAACCCAGCATCCCTACCATCAATTCCGAGGGTTTCTGGTCGCTCAGTGAGATGCCTTCAAGCAGAGTTTCCAATTGTTCCTCTCAGGTGGGAGCCAAGCGGTCGATAATAAGGGTTTTGAGCGTGTTGTAAGCGGTTGTAGAGTTTCTAGTTGTTGCCAGGCCATCCCTGATTTGGAGGAGGCAAGATTCTGGTAGAGCATTCACAACTCTCGAATATCTCTCCTTCTCGTGCTTCCGAATATTCAGGAGCGCTGACTAGGCCAGGTCAAACCAAAGCTCGGGATTGTTTACGAAGAAAGGTTGCAAATGGAATGCTCGCGAGGAAGTAGACATGACGAAAGGCATAGAAGTTGGCAGAGCGAAGAAAGAAAAGAATTAAATAAGAATGGGAGCGAGCTCGAAGCACTAAAACGGACCGAGCGTGGGAAAAATCAAAGAAATTACAACCTTAGGAGCTAGACCAAGAATAAAAATGAGGCTGTTGCGATATAAAATTGCCATTCATACTTATATATTATATATATATATATATATTATATAGTATATATAATATTAGATATATATAATATTTTATATATAATATAATATATATATATATATATAATATATTTATTAGTTAAATATATTTGGATATTATAGATATATTTATATGAAAAAGGCTAATTTCTTTTTTTTTATTGAGTGAGAGTACGAGGGTATCCACAGCACACAAGGTGTGGCTATACCTTGTTAGGGATACCACAGAGCAAGGCGATAATAATAAAATAAGAATAATAGCAATAGTAATAATAATAATAATAATAATAATAATAATAATAATAAAATAATAATAATAATAATAATAATAATAATAAAATAATAATAATAGCAAGACAACCAAAACAACTGATCTTACACACAGTCAACACTAATAAATAAAATAATAATAATAGATAATAATAAAAATTTAATAAATAAATTTAATAAATCATATTAAATAACAATAGTTATGATACAGATTACAACGTGGTGGGTTCGTAGAATACAAGGAACTTTGCCAAGGTAGGGTGCAACTGCTGGGGATTTGTTGCTTGAAACAGGTAGGTGGCTGCTGCCGTCTGCGGACTTCTTTGAGACTGTTACGAAGGGCTGATGATTTGATGCAGGAAGAGGCTGGTGGCTGCTGTTAAGAAAGAGAGAGAGAAACGCCAAACACAACAGTGTGGTAAATCTACCCGTTAAAAAAAAAAACAATAAAAAAATCAAAATTTTTTTCTTTTGTTTTAGTATTTGTGATGTCTGCCGACAAATATGGAAAATCTGGCGGATTTTTCTGGGGTCTGAGGGGAGTCGGGGGTGTTCTGGCTCTTCGTCCGTGGAGCCAATTCTTCAAGCTTCCAAAGAGTCAACCATGTTAAAGCTGGTTCATGAGGTGAGTAGTTAATGATCGCTTCTCTTAGATTAGGATGAATGAGAATTGCTGTTAGTTTTCTTCTTTCATTTCCTAATTACTTCATTTAAAGGATAAAGCGGGTTGGACCCCTGTCCTAAAAACAAAAAACAAAGGAATATGAGCAACGCGCCATGAGACCTCTAGTATATTTACTAATTCCATACATATTGAATCATATACTGCAGAGGATTCCACAGAAATATGAAGCCTTATCCCAGAGTAGTTGCAGTACAAAATATGAATTATCATGTGTTGGAGGGCCTCGGTTCTCATGTATATGCATACGCAGGCAGGAAAAGCGATCCTCCCTTGTATTACATTTGCATGAAGACAGCATATACATTTATATGACCGGCGTGGGGTGTTTTATGTAATTTGCATGCATTAACACAGGCAGGAAAAGGATCCTCCCTTACGGTATACATTCGCATGAAGCAGAACATTACATATTGATATGAGTCTCACACCAACAGACACGTTATATACATATATTAAAATTGTAAGTTGGTATAACTTCTTTGACTGAGAGAGAGTAGAGAGAGAGAGGAGCGAGAGAGAGAGAGAGAGGAGACGAGAAGAGAGAGAGAAGAGAGAGAAGAGATGAGAGAGAGAGAGGAGAGAAGAGCTAAGAGAGAGAAGAGAGAGAGAGAGAAGAGAGATAGAGAGAGAGAGAGAGAGGAGATTGGCTGTGACCCTTGACTACTACAATCACCCAGCTTGGCCTCTCTCCCAAACTGCTATGTGGCGCACGCCCGCTAGGGTTAAATATAGTAAATACCGGTCTATGCGCCTCTATTTACTATATTGCTGCTAAAATATATTTTTAAAATTCTCTAATTCTAACATTTTTGGACTGTTACACTTCTGCGCCACTATTACCTAGCTGGCCTCTCTCCAAACTGCTATGTGAGGCGCACGCCCCACTAGGGTTAGATATAGTAAATACCGGTCTATGCGACTGCTATTATTAATATTGTTGCTAAAAATATATTTTAAATTCTCTAATTCTAACATTTTTGGGCTGTTCACTTCTGCGCTCTATTACCCAGCTTGGGCCTCTCTCCAAACTGCTATGTGAGGCGCATGCCCGCTAGGGTTGGTATGTGAGGAATAACAACCTATCCCAGAGCTGTTATTTCCCACATTATACTTAAAGATAACATGCAACACTTAATCTCCACCTAGTTTTCTCCTTACTCTAGCTTCTAACCCTAAGTTTGGCTAATTGCTTGAAAAGCTACTTAAGGCCTACTGCGAATTTTACACTGGCCATGCATAAACACTTCACTTTGCGTTTCCTACTCGATTTTAGGATTCCTTTTGATACGCTATCAATCTAATGGCGGTTTTCGTTGCAAACCTATTTCTAACCCTCAGCTTTAGGCTCCACCGAACTAGTCTAGTCGCCCTAACTTGCTCTACTTACCTAAAAAATGTAACGTTAATTTTTTAAAATAGGCTGCCCCTTTTACTCTAAACTCACCTTGTTTGGGCTTAATTATTTATTAACACTTATTGCTTGTAATGGTATTTAATATTGTTAATTTTTGTATTATTTTTGCACTAATTCCGAGGAATATAAATATAGAAGGAGTTGCGATTTTGAAAAGTGATAAATCCGCGGGCTTGAAGCGTGGTTTAGGTCCACGAACTACAAACCCACAATTTTAAAATAGGGTGTGTTCCTCGGCACTGCAGTTTAATCTGTATTTTCAGCCAGTTACGATCTCACAGCGTGCACCTGTATAGATGTTCTTTCCCACTTTCCACAGAGAGTACACAATAATATATATAATATATATATATACTATATAATTATATTATATATATATATATACTTATATTATATCTTCTCCTTTTTT
>JABUQX010099698.1:2500-10553 GCA_015478945.1 Trachelipus rathkii
AGTAGTCCTTTTTCCTCGTATATATAAATTATATTATTTTATTCTGGATGTACTCATAAAAGATATGTCGGCTTCTCAAATACTTGTTCATGTTATTATTACCATTTGGATTATTATTATTATTATTATTATTATTATTATTATTATTATTATTATTATTATTATTATTATTATTATTATTATTATTATTATTATTATTATTATTATTATTATTATTATTATTATTATTATTATTATTATTATTATTATTATTATTATTATTATTATTATTATTATTTATTTATCTTTTTTTTTTGCTGGATTTTTCTTAACTCCTAAAAACCCTTCTAACATTTTCGTCAAGTTTCTTCAGGGCAATTCTTGAATAAAACAAAATTATTGCCCTCTGAAACGATCCGAGCTTTCGTCCAGTCACATTGGATATTTTCAAGGATATAGCTTTATTTTAACAACGAAGCTAAAATTAAACTTAATATAATACAATTATTACAAATATAAGTAGTAAGACTAGAACTATAATTTAAAATATGTTGAAAAGAAATGTGGTTTATAATTTTAGATCGTTTCTTTTTTCTTCACATTTAAAAATGTTAAAATAATCGGATATTTCGTTATATTTTATGTCAATATCCGGTCTAAGTTTTCTTAGAAGTGACTCCTCAGCCAGTCTAACATTGGAAAATTCACTCTTTTTATGCAAAATTTTTAAGTAATTCATTATTTTATTGTTGCGTGATTTGGCATGATCTACCTGCATATGGTGCTGTATCTTATCTATCTTATCTGGTCTGCACTTGCGTTGTAACATGCGCTTCCGAAGTCGTATAACCAGTGTAAGTAGCGTTACATCCCCTTTCATTGCAATAGAATTGGTACACATCGTTGATACCCTCGTCAGCTGATGGTTCACTACGAGGATTAAAGCAAGAAGATAATTTTGCATGTTGATAATAGCTTCTAATAGTGATGGTTTCATTATTTTTACCTTTTACTTGTTTCTTTAAAATAATTTTCAATTTTGACTCCTCTTCAATTAATTATTGGACAAACCACTTCGCCCTTGTAATAGAATATTAAGTTATTATTATCTTGTTTGTCTTTAGGATCGACCAATATATTTAGTGTTTTTCAGCGTTTTTCTATTAAATATTGAAGAAAACCATTATTAATTAATAGCTTATATATTCTTTTTATTTCTTTATCAAAGAGCTCGCAATTAGATGTTATTTTGTGGGCTCTGTGTACAAGTGTTTTTATTATAGATATCTTATAGGCGAGAGGTGTGTATGAGTCGAAATTCATATAAACTCCTTTATCGGTATTTTTAACGTAAATATCTCTTTCAATTGTACCATCGTTGGTTATTTTCATTTTCACGTCTAAAAAATTAAATTTATTGTTTAAGCATTCCTCATATGTAAAATTTAATTTGCTATAGGTCTCAAGTTTGTTAATAAAATTTTGAACGCTGTTATGATCTTTAAAAATGACACACGTGTCATCAACGTATCTCACGTAAAAGAAGGGGTTAAAGATATTATTTTCTTTAAGAATTAAATAGTAAATTACTTCAAAATTTTGATTAAAAAGAGGGAATTTTCGGATCTTAGGCTGGCGGAGTCCCTTCTTATAAGAAAGCATAGACCGGACATCAATATAAAATATAACGAAATGTCCGATTACCTAAATATTTTTACATAGAAGAAAGAAAGAAAAAAGACACAATCTAAATTATCAACTTCACATTTATTTTTCGTATATTTTAAATTTTAGTTTTAATCTTACTTTTTATATTCAAAAGGCGTTTTTGTGGTGCAGGATCATTTCAGAAGGCAATTGTTTTGTTTTATTCAAGAATTGTCCTGAAGAAAATTAATGAAAATGTTAGGAAGGTTTTTAGGAATTTAGAAAAGTCTTGCAAAAATTATATTAAGACAAATGCTGATTTTTTATTATTATTATTATTATTATTATTATTATTATTATTATTATTATTATTATTATTATTATTATTATTATTATTATTATTATTATTATTATTATTATTATTATTATTATTATTATTATTATTATTATTATTATTATACATTTTTATTGAAATTAGGATAAAAAAAATTTAATTCAGTGATTTAACAAATAATTCAAATTTAATAATATTTCATATTCAATTCGTTTACTAATTTATTGACTGCATTGTACTTTTGCAGAGACCTGTTACAGTTGAGAACAGGGAAGTTTTTGCCTATTTGGGAATTCCTTACGCAAGAGCTCCAGTGGACGCCAGACGGTTTAAGGTTCTATTTTTTTTTTATTTTTATTCAAAAACATTTTATAAAATAAATAGGATTTTAAATATTCTTGTTGATTCGTGAGTAAAGGTAGGATGGTAGTTTGAGACTTAAAAATGTACAGAAAATTTATAGAAACTTTAAAGGATTTCATCAAATACACATTCAAAACACGAATCCTATACCGTTCACCTTCCACCTTCTCAAAAAAAAATATTTATATCCTATGACCTCTTTGTGTGATAGCAATATTTTGTTTGAATTGAAAAGCATATTAAAAATTAATAAATAATTGGCGTTCTTATCATTATCAAGCACGCAGCTACTGTTCTTATCATTATCCTACTGTTATTCATCGCTTTACTCAATATCAATATTGGCATTACTACTACTATTATCAATAGCTATTCACTTTATTTAAATGTTCTTGATAAAGACTTAAAAAGGAAAAGCTATTTTCTGAGTTTTTAATACTGTCGTCATTACTGTTAAATATTTTCAAGTGTTCTAAATAAAGATTTAAGAAGGAAAAACTATCAGCATTATTATTATTTTTACCATTACTGTCCTTATTATCATTAATATTACTTCTATGAATACTATTGTCATCTTTTTTATAAGTATCATCAATGTTACTATAATCATTTGTACTATCAGCTTGATCCTTACTATTATTGCTATAAGCTTTATAAATAATATAATTATCATTAATATTGTTATTGCAATTATCATCATCATCGCTATAATAAACATAATTATCATTTTCATAGAATTTAATATTATAATCTTTATTGTTATTGTCAACATTATAACTTTCTTTACTAATATCATTGATAACTTTATTCTCTTCATCATCATTAGCATTACTACTATTATTTATATGACCTAATCTCTTTTTCTTTCGTTTTCTTTTCCTACCTTGAAATGGTTCTGCTTCATTTAGAAAAACAAATTCTATATTTCTCTTATCAACATAGACAATTTTAAGCTGTCTTATGTGGCTATAAACTAATTCCTTTAGTAGGGTTTCGTTTTTGTTAAGTTCATTAATAAGCTTACCATCATTATTTGCTTTAACCATTATTACGATTTTTATTATTATTATTAATAATACTTTTCTCTGAAAGATCGTTATTAATTTCTGATTCACCAACATTTTATTTTGATGCAAATTTAACTATTGAAATTTATTATTAACGTTACCTAGTACTAATGACATTTATTATTAACTTCCTGTCACCTGTTTTAGCAAAGCTAATTACTGTGTACTTGTCCCACCGCTGCCACCAATTGTAAAATTTAAAAGTTAACAAGACAACTTCAGGTGACAGGATAAGAATAAACTCTTTATTAACAATGACAACTTCAGGTGACAGGATAAGAATAAACTCTTTATTAACAATGACTTTTATTTATATATTTCTTTGACACAAAATGGTAGCGTAATTATTAAAGGCAGTACTTGAGAATCTATGGTAGCGTAGTTACTTGAAGTAGGCGGGGTAGTTTCGGAGTAAGCGTTGTTTAGGTCTAATACACATGTTTATTATCTAATGCGCAAGGGGAAGTTTAGCTCAGTTTGACAGTACACTGTGCTTGAATCGGGCCCACCTGTGTCTTCCACCCGAACAGAAGGTTCGAACGCCGGTCTCTGCACGCGAAAGGCTTCAGGGAAATCTCGAAGTCTGAGTTTGGGAATCGGTACCACGTCAAATAAACAGAACCTAGGTCTCCACCAAAGGAACTGGGCGCGAACTGGTCATCCAACGAATCCGACTGGGGCTGAGCTAAATGCTCGATCGAACGTACCCCACCGTCTTAAAGGCGGCGCCACCCTGCGGTCTCGCACCGAACAGATGGTTTCGATACCCCGGTCTCCACCGATGAAAGGTTCTAGGGAAACTCGAAGTGAGTTTTGGGAACGGTAACCACCGTCCAATAAACAGAACCTAGGTCTCCACCAAAGGAAACTGCGCGCCGAACAGTCTCACCGAATCCGACCGAGCCTATTAGTTCATCCCCGTCAGATTCGGTGGAGGACCGGTTCGGCGGCATTCTCTTTGGTGAGACGCTAAGGTTTCTGTTTTTATTGGACGTGTACCCGTTTTCCCAAACTCACTTCGTAGTTTCCTAGAACCTTTCGTGGAGACCGGGGTTCGAACCCATCTGTTTCGGTGGAGACCGCAGGTGGGGCCCCTTTTACAAGACGGTGGCTCTCACCGTCGATCTGACGCCTTTAGCTCATCCCCAGATCGGATTCGTGGAGACCAGTTCGCGGCAGTTTCCTTTGCTGGAGACTAGGCTTCTGTTTATTGGACGGTTGGTACGTTCCCAAAACCTCACTTCGATGTTCTCCTAGCAGCCCTTCTCGGTGGACGACCGGGCGTCTCGAACCCCATTCCTGCCTTCGGCTGGCAGACCACAAGGTGCCGGCCCCTCCTTTCAGAAGTGGTACTGTCACCTCGACTTAACACCTTCCTTGCATTCGCATGATAACATGTTATTAGGACTCAACACGCTCTACTCCTGAAACTACCCCCCGGCCCTCACTTCACCAGTAACTACGCCTACATCAGCCTTCTCAGTACTGGCTGTTCCTTACTTACTCTTTTGAAATCTGTTTTAAGGTTCTATATTCAAACCTAAAGAGTCTTAAAAGTTTCTATGTAATATGAAGGTGTAAAAGTAATGCATGGCATACTATAAACTACCTTTTGATTTTTTGACTTTACAATTGGTCTATCGCCCAGCGGATATTGAACTCAACTTTTCAAATCACATACCTATATCCTACTATTATATACCCCTCATCTATATACTATCATACTCACTATCAGCTACTACCTGACTACTATATCCTACTAGCTATATTAGTCCTAACATAGTAATACTATACTACTTATAGTACTATTAACTACCTCTATCTTACGTATATACCTAACTACCTATCAACTCATACCTAACTCATATAATCTGATAGCTATTACTATACCTCGTACCTACTACTATACTACCTACTATACTACCTATTTTAACATCTCTATATACTAATATCACTATATGTAATCTACTCCTATATATACTACTATCACTACTACTATATTAATATTATACTATAATATATATTATATATATTATATATATTATACTATTAATTATATACTGTATATATATCGTATATATAATATCAAATCAAAACAAACAAACCACACAAACAAAAAAAAACCAAAAATATAAATATAATATATATATAATAATAATTATACTATATATATATATCATATATATTACTATATATATAATATAGTATATACTAGTAATATAATTATTATAAATATATATATAATACTATATAATATATATCTATTATATATAAATAGTATATATATAATATATATATTTATACTTATATATATATTATACATATAGATATGATATATATACCTTATATATACTATCATATTATATATATATATTATATATAGTCATACTATATATATATATATCTATACGATATATCATATATATATATAACTATATATATATATATACTATACTATATATATGATATTATTATATATATTTATATATATATTATATACATATATCGTATACTTATATATATATATATATGATATATATATATATATTATATATATATATATATATATAATATATATACATATTCATATATATAATTATATAAATAAGTATATCATACCACAATATACTCTATATATAGTATATATATTATATATATATATATATTATATAATAATATATATATATGATTCATATATATATCTCTGTATATATAATATCTATATATAACTAGTTGTGCCTGATGACGCAACCAAACTCGTGCTGACGGAGGTAAACAAATTACCGCCACTTTCCGGGAACCGTGTGAAACTGGCACTCGAGACACGCGGGTTCAACGTCCAGGAGGTTCCAGGAAAAAGAAACTATAGATGAAATTCTAACTTAGATAAAATTGTAACACGAACTAAACCTCGAAAATATACTATATATATATATATATATATATACTATATATAGTAATTATATTAGTTATATATTATATATATATATAATATTATATATAGTATATATAATTATATAATTATAGTATAAAGATCCTGCAATAAACCTATGAATAACTAAAGCTTACAATATTATAACACTCCAAAATGTCACTCATAAATAGCACTTTAAATTTAATATAGTACACTTAGTTAAATGATCGGACACAGAGTCAAATGTTTCTCTGCTCAAAACACAATGAGAATTATATAATACTTAAAGAAGACACTAGGTTGTCACAGGTAAACTTTTAGTTCATGGGTAATTCCGTGATCCCAATCAGATCCACTGACCTGAAAATTTGGTGCTAATATCTGGTGTTTCCCCACTCACTCAGACTTAAGATTTCCGGGATGGTAGTGAGTTGATAAGCAGAGGCAACCCTCGACACTCCTTTTTCTTTGGTAGTGAGTGCTACAGATGCACCCTCAACTACTTCTTTTGTATGGTAGTGAGTGCTACGGAGGCACCCTCAATCTACTTCTTCTAAAGGTAGTTTGAGTGCTGCGGAGGCACCGCTCACTTACTGTTTTAACTGGGTAGTCGAGTGTTAACTATGGCAGCCCTCAATACTCTTTTAATGGTAGTGGGTTCACACACCAGCTCTGCACCCAGGTCCACACCAGGTCTCTAACAGATTTGCACCAGGTCTCCAACACGGGCCCTTAAAACAGAAATAAAAAGGTTAATATTAAAAATAATTAAAACTACTAATTAATTATATCTATTTATATATAGTAACTATATAGTATATATGATATATATATATATTATATATATATTTATATATATAATATATATACTATACTATATACTATATATATATATTATCACAGTAATATATATATACATATATCATATAAATATGATCTATATATATATCTATATTATATTATATATATTAATATGAATATATATATAGTATATATACTACGTATATATAATAGTATATATATATAGCTATTACTTATATATATATCTTTTTTAATCAGTGTATAAATAAATGAAATCATAATAATAATAATAATAAAGATATAATATAATTGATAATTAATAATCATATAAAAATTGTAATAATAAATAATAGAATAAATAATGAATGATATAATAATAATATAATAATTATAATATAATATAATATTGAATAATAATAATAATAATAATATAAAATAATAATAATTAATAATAATAATAAAATAATCAATTAATAATAATAATATAAAATAATAATAATAAATCGTAAGCCACTGCACATCTATATACAACGCATTCATACAACAACAAGTAAACTATTCGCTTTTGTGGTCATCCATTCGTGTTCACAGTTAAACTAATAAAAATAAAAATGACGAAGTTAAAATAAAATAACGTAACTTTAAATTAATCAGTGATAGCAAGTAAATAATAATAATACATAATAATAATAATAATAATAAAATATATATAATAATAATAATAAAATATAATAATAATAATAATAAAATAATAATAGATAATTAATAATTAATAGATATAATAATATAATAATAATTAATACAATAATATTAAATAATAATATTAATAATAATAAATACTATAAACGTCATTTCCTAAACCCGCTCTCTCAAGATTTACGTATCCATTCATAGCACCACTTTGTTCTTGCCGATTAACTTATATGTTCTATAAAACACACACTTTTG
>JABUQX010099699.1:0-25000 GCA_015478945.1 Trachelipus rathkii
GTGACAAGTAGAGCGTTAGTTCAACCATGTTGATAAAGTGGATCAATGAAATATATAACGCTAGAAATTGTTATTGCATAGAGCAGAAAAATGTAAGATTGAAAAGTTGTATTTATTACCATTTTGGAGTTTGTTTTTTTTTGTTCATCCGACTTGGTGAAAATTTATAGTTTTTATCGGAGTTGGGCACTTGCAGCTACAAATATTATAGTTATTAAAATACAACCTCACATTACGTGACGGCATATAATGGTTTGCCAAAAATATTTTTTACCAATGGGTTTTCAGAACACCTCATTTCAAAGATATATCCAACATATTTACCCCATAAAGTTATTAATTTACCTACTATATTGAAGCTCCTCTTTTATTATAATATAGATAATATTGCTATTATTTCTGTCGAGAATTCGAACCTCGAAACATCGATTTTCTCACTAGTGTTTAAAATCTTTCATTTCTTCTACTTACAATTTTATTATGCTTCTGCTACTAGTTCTTCATCTAACAGAACAGATTTTTCATTCGGTTTGATTCGTTACTATTCTCAACGGAGACTGTTATAGATCTTTCATCCAATAGCTGAGGTCTCTATTAAGGGATTTCGAATGTACACAAACGATTGTGTGGCATTGCTCTCGTACTGATTTAGTTGGGAGAACCAAATCAATCAGTATTCTCAACGATCTGGAGCAACTGATTAAATAACTCTACACACATTTCGATCGTCCAACACGATTTCTGAACACAATTGTCTATGTTCAACATAGTCTTCTCTCTATAATACACCAACGTTGCGCTCCTATCGGTAATCGACCACAAGCTTATATTCAATTAATTTTTAATACCTTCTTTCATATTTCGTATCTCCCTGCCCTATGCGGTTTTTCTGCACTTTGATCGGGCAATTGGGGGGCATTGCGTTGCTTCTACGCTAACAAAATTGGAATTGACTGCTTTGGACTCTTAAGACGCTTCAGATTCGGCCGATAAAGTGGGACTATAATTGTTGATGGGATGCGCAGGTTCATTCTTTCTTACTAAACTTTTTCTCCTCAAAATCCATGG
This sequence comes from Trachelipus rathkii, assembly GCA_015478945.1. Lineage (NCBI taxonomy): Eukaryota > Metazoa > Arthropoda > Malacostraca > Isopoda > Trachelipodidae > Trachelipus > Trachelipus rathkii. The sequence goes on from JABUQX010099699.1 coordinate 1,069, forward strand.
TTCGGTGGCTTCCATGGCCATTCAGGCTAGAGACAATGTTTAGGAGTGGCAAAATCTCGTTCTCCTTTCACTCTTGCAATTTTAATTCAGAGAAATCGTTGCAGGGTAACTCTTCGACGAGCAAAGCGGAGTTTCATTAAACGAAAATGCGTTGACTTCCTGGTTCTGTTACTGAAACCTCTTTTACATGCTTGCCAAAATAACTCTGACAATTCTTAACTGTAAATAGCTTTGATGTTATTCGTCTGATGATTATGTGTTAATTACCACGAAAAGGCCATGATCTCTTTTGCCCTATTTTCCTCTATTCTCAAAACCCGTGGACGATTCTGGTATTCTCCTCTCTCCTCTCTCTAAGGTTGTCCTAATGCCTTTTACTGTTATTTATTTGATCGGGTGATGAGCTCCTGAAATCTAATGAACGTCTAGGAAGGCTGGTGGCCCGGATGGCATTCTCTCCGAGTTTGAGGAAGTGTACTCCGGCTGACGCCTCCTCTTCAAACTATATCTTATGCTCAATACTAGCATTCCATCAGTGTTGGAGCGCTCAATAGTCAAACTATTCCGAAAAATGCTGCTGCTCTGATCTTCTAACATCGCCTTAGACTCTCACTTGGTATTCTTTTAAATATATTGAACCTTCTCAACTCATCACTTCTTAGATCATATGGATCTCTTTCCCTTCTTCTGATTACCCAGTACGGCTTCGGTGCTCGAGATCTACTGGCGATATACTCATTTAACAGATTTATGTTTCCGCTTAGGAACTACGGAAGACTTGTGTGGTGGCGCTTGACATATCAAAACATTTGACCGGGTATGGCAACGCGTCACTGCCCAAGCTCCCCTCTTTGGGTTTCCTTCTTCTTTTCCTATACTTATGTCTAGCTTCTTTCAAATCCTCAATGTTGTGTTGTTGATGGGGCGACTTTTTCTGTCAATATGGTGTTCCTTCAGGGTTCTGTTTTTATCTCCTACTTTTATTCCTACTGTTTTTTTTTTTTTCATCAATTCTTCACCTGAACTTACTTGACTCTATCCACTCATAATTATGACTTGACCTTCATTCTTTACACTCATATAATTATGCCTTTTACTTCTAGAATTGCCTCTCGTTAATCTTTCGATTCTATCTGCGATCTTGATAGAATTTAGGTTGGGGTGTACTGCAAGCTTGTAAAATTTTAATTCTTTAAAAACCACTCTAAATTTCTTCTACCTTTTCTATCTTTCGATGGTTCTCTCGTCTCTTCTGTTGACAATATAACATCCTTGGCTTGCTAAACAAAAATTTTTTGAAAACCTCAAATCAAGTGGTTGCTAGGCGCCTAAACTGGGAGTTCTGTTTAAAGTGCGAGACTTTTTTTCCTCTTCTCAGTTACTCCACCTACCAGGCCTGGTCTCCAGTCAGCCCAGAAGGAGTACTGCTCCACATTATTGGGGGGCGGGGCTCTGGTTTCATCCGGTTTTGGGATAGGGGTCGAGTCAAAGGCAAAGAGACATAAATCCTGTAATTTAGTATCACTTGACCTTATATTTGCGGCGCGATGTTGGTGCTTTATCCTTTATCTATAGGTACTGTAGAGGCAGTGCTCGAGGGATATCCCTCGCGTACCATACGTTTACGAGCCTCGTAACAATAGGGTCTGTGTCGGCACAGAGTTTGTGTTGAGATTAGTAATCAGAACGGTTTAGACTGCCTTCTTTCCTGCCACCTCTGTCTGTGGAATTCTCTTCCCATCATCTGTGTTTCCTACATTTATTTCTTCACTTTAAAAAAGCCTGCGTCTGTGCTCATCGGCGTAATTTGCGTTAGATGGTTTTCGGGCGTTCTACACACTCTTGAATAGGGTTCATGCAAGTGAGCGGTGGTGCAACTGTAAAATAAATAAATAAGAGGTCTGGTCAATTCTAACTACTGAAACCACAAGAATGGCACATCCGACGGTGAACACTTCTAGAATGCATTAAAATGCATAACCGAGGAAGATTACACTGACCAACAAAAAAAAAAAAAAAAGAGACAGAGAGTGGAGCGCTTATCTGACCCTGGCAAACAGATGATAGTGAGAAATGTGGCTTTGTCAGTAAAATAAACTACTGAGATGAGGATTGATATGTGTACACTTTGATAAGTTCATAAGGCCGAAATTGCAATTGACATCCTCTCACTTCAAGGATCACAAGGAACTCATCGTAAACTGAAGAGACAGTGCATAAGAGCAAAGATAATTCAAATTGCAGTCTTGTTAAAGAGGGAATAGGCTCTAAGAAATAAGAGATCTGCCTGTACAGAAGAGATCTTTCCGCAGTGGCAGTAAAATGGGCATAGGTTTCCAATTATTATCATGCTTGCAAACAAATATTTCAGACCTTCCTTCATCAGTCGAGAGAGGCGTATTTATAGTGTAGGTAGGAATGAAAACACCCAAAAGGAACAGTCTCTCGCCAGATACTAGTGAAGCTAATGTTTTGCATCACAATATTGTGAATTTTTGAATTTGAGTATTGAATGATTATCTATCTTTATCTTATTTTATATGTCTGTTTGAGTAATAGGTTTTTTTTTATTTATTTTTCGGAAATGATTAATAAAGGTCTCTTCTTTCATTATTTTTATCTTTTATATTGAGCTAGCTAAAGAATCTTCTTGTAAATTCTAATCATGTTAAAATTAGATAGTTGGCTAATTGTTATACTTTTTAATAACTAGAATATTTTTTAAATAACACAAAATAAAAAAGTTAATTAATATATATTTGCATATATTTCCTTAAAGTTAATATTTTAATTTATAAATAATTATACTTGGGCACAACAAATATGAAATATAACATGACTAAGTATTGGTTGTACAAGGGAATGAAATCCCGATTGCCCTAGCATACAAATGTTCTATCTTATTACTGAGTATTTATTATATTTATTTAAAGGTACTCTTATATTTATCGGTATCGGTATCGGCACATAAAAAATAGAGTATGGTAATCGTATCAGGTCTTATTCTGGTATCGGTAATCTAATATATAATATATATGTCACAAGATGGGACAGATGGGCCATCTCCGCTCTCTCTCATCTCCCTCTCTCTCTCCTCCGTCTTCTCTATGCTACATCTCTGCTCTCTCTCTCTCTCGCTTCTCTCTCTCTCTCTCACTACTAACCTAACCTAAACTAACAACTAACCTAACTAATCTATCTAATCAAATAACCAAACTAACCTAATCTACTTAACTAATTATTAAAATGTGTATATTAGTGTAATTCTCTCTCCTGTCTCTCATCTCTTCTCCTCTCTCTCGTCTCCTCTCTCATCTCCTCTCTCTCTCTCTTATTCCAATATAATATAATATATATATATATATATATATATATATATATTATATATTATATATAATAATTATATATATATATATATATAATATATATATATAAATATAATGGAACTCTACTTTGAAGAAGTAGTTTAACCGATATATATCGACGAACAATGTAGATTTTTTTCGATATTTTAAGGCAAAGTGCGAAAGGTTGCAATCAACGGCTTTATCTTCTTTTTTCTTACTAAAGAATACCCCAGAATAATAGAAGAATAGAAAGAGAGATAAAAGGCTCAGCGGAACGACGGGGGGACTCTTCGTCCCTCTGTCCTCCGTCGCTCGAGCCATAAAAATTATAAAAATTTTTTTTAAAAATTTAACATATAAAAATTAAAATTAAAAATAAAGCACATGTGCAACTTTTCGCCGTTCTATTGAGTTTAGCTACACGTAACAACACTGCAGGCTGCACGAGTTAGGATTACGATTTGCCGATATCGTGAATTTTATGTAGCTCTCCTTTAAAGTAAGTGCCTATATATATAATATATAATATATAGTATATAAATAATATAAAATAATATATATTATATATATATAATTATATATATATAATATATATATATATATATATATAATATATATTATACTATTATATATAACAATATATGGGAATTGTTTTAAAAGGATGTTAACCGACATATATTGAACGAGGATATAATCGATTTTTTTCCTATTTTTTCAAACTAAAATAGAGGTCAGAGTTGCTAAAATTTTTTTTTTTTAACTAAAGCAATACCCTAGATAAACCACAAAGATGGAAACGAGTCAGGGTCTCTCGGCTTACCGGGGGACAACGGGGGGGGACTTTGTCCCCTTCTGTCCCCCGTCGCTCGAGCCCCTTAAAAAAATTATAAAAAAATTAGCACATATATTCTGCGAAAGATAAGAAAAACAAATTTGGCAACTCTGTCCGCTCTATGGAGTTTTAGCTAACACCTGAAATGTAGGGTCGCGATTTTGTCAGATATATGTCATTATGTAACATCTTTTAAAGGAGTAGCGCATATAATATATATATAATAATAATATAATATAATATATATATATATTATATTATAATATATATAGTTAGTTATAAAAATTATATAGTATATATATATTATATATATAATAATATATATATTTATATATATAATATATATATAATAATTAATATAATATATATTTTATATATATAATATATAGATATATATATATACTATACAATATAATTATATATACATATATATATAGTACTATATATATATATATAGTAATATAATTATATTATATATACATATATATAATATATATCATATATATAATATTATATTATTATATAATAATAATAATCGCACTTAAGTAAGTATTAAAATCTATTGAGTTAAATGAAACGTTTACACTTTAAAGCTTCGCACCTCACAATAATGGGTAGGAGAATACAAATTCCTAAATAAGTTAGGGAAATTGGGGATTGTGTATTCAAATTTGTCCTTCAAATAACTTGTTGCCAACGAATAAGCAGCGATAATCCAAAATTTTGTTAAAAACATTGTTTCACTCTATGTGAGCGTTTCAAACGTTCTATACAGCGTTAGTGAGTCGCTTTAAAGCCCGCGTATCAAACACGTATAGACCAATGTAAACTGGATTAAAGAATATATGAAAAAAATAGAAAAAATTCATATTGAATGTAAACTTATGTTATACACAATATATGCAATAATAAACCATTTGTTATTTTATTATTTCTGTTTATTCCAAAATCACGTGGTCCATAGCAACACCTGATTTCAAATGTTTGTAAACAAGCGTTCGTTTATGCACGAAATTCGTCCTAAAGCGTGAGCATTTCTTATCGAGCGTAAGCACAAATGACAAAAATGATAACGGTCTATATGACAAAAATATCGTTCGTTGCTTAGGGAAAGTTAGAGCCGGTCGCTTGTTGCACACTGCCTATTTTTCCAGTGGGAGAACCAATTTAGGTGGTTTCTAAGGATGTTCTTCCATGGAAAACACATGATTGATAAAATCGTCTACCGAATAAATACTAACGAATGAAATAAGTAAAATAAGGATATCAACAAATTGTACAATAATAAAACTAGATTGCTGCCGTTTATGAAACATATTATACGAAACACGGGACTACTGAAGACAACTCTTTGTGTCAACTCGTTTCATCGTACGTCGTCGATGTCATAGCTTTTGTTCCGCCTTGTGTTAGCTATTGTGCGGCTACTTATTTAAAAATAATAGTCTTGGTAAAATTATACGACACAGAAATGTTTCGCTCAATCATGTGTCGAAATGTTTTGCGTCAGCCAGTGTGCGCCCATCATAAGGAAATAAAATTTCAACTTGACCTTTTATTTTTAAAAACATAAAATAAACAAAATATTTCCTACGTTCATATTTCTTGAACTATGGAACAAACGCATGTAGGGTTCGACATCATACAAGAAATGTCAAATCATTCTTCTAAATGAAATAATATATAAAGAGAGATTAAAACTGCATCAACAAATGTTAAGAAATTTTCTACTGACCTGAAACTATTTCTTACCTTCCTTCATATTTGTCAGTCGTGTTTTATCTAGAACCTTATACAGCACTTCCACTACTATTAACAAAGTACACAATAAGAAACTTTTATATTTGGAATATCTTAAGTAATGAGGAACATTGATCTAAATTTAATTACAGTTCCGTTCAGTTTAACGAAAGTACTAAGGGCACTCGTGAAAGGAATAAATTTTGAAATTATTCCCCTGAAATTAAACTTTTTCAAACATTTAATCCATTTTGAAAAGCTATTAAGAGAGTTAAATAAATCTCCAAAATACAAAGTTTCGAGAGAGAAACAAAAAACTATATTTAATGATATTAGATATTTAGATACTCTAAAAAAGATTTTAATAGCTTAAAGGAGCTTTCCAATAACAAAGATTTAATAATTACTAATCCTGTTAAAGGAGTTGGCGTCGTGATTCTGGGTAGAAAGGGCTACATTGATAAGTATCGAGCATCCTTTGGTACGACCAAATTTGAAGTCATAACCGAAAATTGTCAAAAAGTCATATTCTATCGATAAATTAACTAAATAACTTAGAAAATTAAAAGATTCTAACAAAATTGATGATAGTACCTTTTCTTCCCTTTATTCCACGGGTGCCACGCCAGGAATGTTGTACGGATTACAAAAAGTACATAAATCTGACTGCCCGGTCCGTCCAAACTTATCTGCTATTGACACTGTAAATTACAAGCCACCAAATTTTTGGTTCCGATATTAGAAAATTTAACATCAAATGAATATTCCTTAAAATAGACTTTTTCCTTCGTCAATGAAATAGTAAACTTTCCAAATGTCAATAATTATATGGCAAGTTTCGATGTTCTAAGTTATAATAACGTGCCATTAGATGAAACTTTTGAAATTATATTAAATTTATTATTCAGAAATTCATCTTCAATCCATGGTCTAGATAGACAAAACCTTAAGGAGTTAATGTACATATTATCAAAAAGATAATATATTCTTGTTTAATGGGAAATCTTATAAACAGGTTGATGGTCTTGCTATGGGCAGAGCTTTAGGTCATACTCTTAGTAACATCTTCATGTGCTTTTATGGAAAGAAATTGGCTAAATGAACGTACAGTTGATTTCAAACCTATATTTTACAGGAGGTATGTGTATGACTCCTTTAATCTATTTAAGTCCGAAGATCATGTTAAGTTTTTGCAATGTGTCAATACAAAACACCCGAATATTAAATTCACTTTTGATATAGAGCAAAATAATTCTGCCATTTCTTCATATCGATATATACAAGAACAACAACAAATTTCACAAGTCTTCAGAAAATTGACTTTTTGACAAGATACAAAATTTCATCATCTTATCATCTTATGTCAATCTTACTGAAGAGTTAGAGTTCCTGAAAACATTTCTGAGGAATGGGCTCCCAGAATTTATATTTGACAACCATTCGAAAACTACTTTCCGTAAAATTTAGAACCAAATCTCAAGCCCAAATTAACAGCTGCTAAGGATACTTTGCATATGAGGTTGCATTTATGGGGAAAATTAGTTACGAATTTTGTCGTAAAAATTTATGGTTTTAAAAAGAAACTTTGCGCAGTTCAAATTTAGATTAATATTTTCGAGTGAAAACAAGAATCGAGAAATAATTTAAATATAAACTCCCTTAACCTTTATGCTTATCAGTGACTGTGACGACGCCTATAGAGTAAAAACAATACGAAACCTTTCCACACGTATTGCTGAACATTAAGGAATTCCTTTTGGAACTCGAAACCACTTAAATCATTCCCCCGATTTATCTATAAATGCTCATTATCTTCAGGAAAACAATCATATACATTGTATATTAGAATATTGGCCCAAACGTAGAAACCTAATCTTCAGTTGTTAGAATGACTGTATATTTGGCATCTCAAACCGAACTTAAATGAAAATCTAAATTGCAATAGTTTTACTAAAACTGAAGTGAAATTTTGTTTAAATTTTGTTTAAATTGTACTCATTCATTTATCTATATGCTTTATTTATTTTAACTTTATATACATATTTTTATTTTTAAAAAATTATATAATTATATTGTAAGCCTTGGAAATGGGAAAAAGAATTCCTACCCGAAACTAGCCGGCTAATAAATAATTAAAATATTCAAATTCGTTTTGGTTATACTCGCATATATATATATAGCAGTTATATATATATAAGTTATATATATATATATATATATAGATATATATATATAGAATATATATATATATATATATATAGTTATATATATATATATATATATATATAATATATATATATATATATATATATATATATATATTGCCTGAGAATTGTAGTGGTTCGTCAAGAATCTTGAGGATCTCAAGAAGAAAGACAGTGGTCTCAGTTAGGAAACGAGAAATATATCTGGAATATTAGAAGAGAATTATTGTGTGATATTTCAGTGCAACTTTAAGAGGAGAATGGAGATGGATTATAACGCGCTGATAAAGTAGCCTGTATCAAGAATTAGTACTCAAGGGAAAGAACGTAAAAATTCATAAAAAAAACGGGAAGCAGCTGAAAAAGAAAAAGCTGACGAAGAAGCGAGACCGAAATATGAACAGGAAGCAGCTGAAAGATTATATGAAATAAGATTAGATCATATGGGTCAGATAAGAACGAACGATATCACATCCGGAAATAATAGTAAAAACACCAAAGCTGACGCCATTCAACGATGGAAAGGGTCACGTAGAAATTTGCAGAAATTTGAGCGATTGGCACAGGATAATGGATGAAGCCAAGAAAATTGGGTATCGTATGTGAGTGAACTATTGACTGGCCGTGCTTTAGAAGAACATTCACGCTTATCACAAAGTGGCAAGAGATTATGAAATATTGAAGGAAGCACTATTACTAAATTAAGGAAAAGTGGGTCAAATTCAAATAAGAAAAACCATCCACCGATAAAACGCCGACCTAATTCGTTGTTAGGTTGAAAATGTATTTAGACAAATGGGGGAATTATCTAAAACCGAAGTCATACGATGGTTTAGCTAAATTAATGATAATTTATGCATGTTTGCCCGAAAGGTTTAGCAACATTCTTGAGAGAACGACCATACACATTTGAAACACTAGTGGATGAGGCGGAAAATTATCTGGAGGCTCACGGACGTTCCCTTACATCCAAAATGAAAGAAAATGGTAATAACATGCTCGATTTAAATAGAAATTCAGGAAAGAGAATTCACCGAGAACTGCTGCTACTCTTGTAATGGATTTGAAAATACAGCACGCAAATGCCGAAGGGATGGTCGAATCTATAAGGCATCTCTAAATTTCCATTATAAAAGAGGTCCAAGACAGATATGGAAAGAAAAACAAACCGACCGAAACATATTATGACCTAGACGTCCTAGAGAATAGAGCTCAAAAGGGTGCTGTCGTGGAAACCAGGAGTGAAGAAATGGTTCCTAAACAAAATTATATGGAAGCTGCCACATGTTTTGATCTCGAATGTAGACTATCAAGCGTTAACGCAGAAAATCCAAAAGAACATTGCAGACGATTTTGCGTTTGGAAGGAGACGCGACGATTCCAATTACTAGATCAATATTCAGTAAGAATCTTGAGAATAAACACGAAAGAATGCCAGTAATGATGGAGAGTCAATGGTCATTCGGTTAGCTGACGTGATATTGGATGTAGTGGGGTATTGACTAATCAGAAATACGTTCAACATGAGCAATATACCGGAATAAAAGGGAACTTACTCCTGGCAGATAATTCAATTAGAGAAGCAAGGTATACTAAAATAAATTTCGATACGTCGTATATCAAGGCTAAGTCGAAGCTCTATTTTGCCGATGCTTTATACGATCTAGTCATTGGGAGCGAATCCACTCAGATTTACGGATGAAAGCTGGACAGAAGCCGCAGAAAAGTCTGAGGAAACCAGAGGAAATCACAATGAAATCGAAGAAAGTAAAGAAATATAAATGACCATATCTTCTGAAATATAAACTTTTGAAGTGATTTTACGACTTTTAAAATGCTTATTGACTGAGGAATAAGATGGTTTCATCGGCTTTTTTTAATGTTAAACTTTTGGAGTAAAAGGAGTTTAATTAATCTGAAAGGACACGAAGACGATGATAATGACCAAGAAGCTAATAAAGATTTATTTGAAACAAATGGTAGAGAAATTGTACCTTTCGTTAATGATTAGAGCGGGCAACCTAGAAATCATTCATTAAACTTTGAAAATAAACGAGCCTGTAGCAAAGATGACAATTCCAGCAGCTCTAAATCGTATAACACCAAACCAGTTTCCGATTCAAACTCTTGTGTGGAAAATAATGACAACAACAATGATGAAAATGACCATCACCATAATGAGGAAGATAAGATAATGAAGAGGAGCGAGTATCAAAAAACGAGATAAAATCGTATCGAGAAATCATGTTAGTTGGAATCTATTCAGAAACAGGTTGGTGAAGTTGCCTATGAGAAGGATGAGACGAGATCACAAAAGCCTATCAAAATCATCCAAAGATTCCGAACTTATATTATCACAAGATGAGTCAACTCGAGAGGATTTTACACTTCCTTGTCCTACACAAAGATGCAATTGCTTTACGCCATGATAAAGTTGGTCTGTGCTGCATTCTCAATAAATTCAAACGATCTCATTTCTGAAGCTCCACGAAATATTTATACTCCTAGTTATAAACTCCGTCATAAATATCATAAACATATGGAAGCGTAGATAGACGATAGCATTTCCAAAAACCACATTGAATCTTCATGTAGTCCTCATTCTTCTGTTATTAGTGATTCCTAAGAATAGTTCTGAAGCTCGAATCGTTTTAATTTCCAGAAAGCTTAACATGTATACAATTCCAGAGAAGTTTCCTTTAGCTAACATACACGAAACGTTTTCTAAATTCTGCGAAATTAAGGTGTTCAGTTCTCTGGGTCTACTTTCTGTTTTATTACCTGGAAATAGAAAAAAGGTAGATATCAACATCAAAGGTTACAGCTGAGTTTTAAAGAACGACCCAAGTGTTTTCTCAAGGACCATAAAAATTGCTTTATTTAGTTCTTCGGTGTTAATTCATTATTATATTTAGACGATATAATTGTATACTCTAAAGATATAGAGTTCAATATGATCGTTTAAGTACTATTTTTAACTCTCTGAAGAAATCGAACCTAAAAGTTGATATATATATATATATATATATATATATATATATATATATATATATATATATATATATATATATATATATATAATTCGTTTTTATATATATATTTATATATATATATATATATATATATATATATATATATATATATATATATAATTCGAACTCTTATTATTATTTACTTCAGAATTCCAATTTAGCCAAGATGTAATTTCAGCTGATCCTATTAGGCTGAAAACTCTTAAATCATTTAAACCTCTCCAGACGTCCAGTCAGCTCGTTCTTTCATTGGCCTCGTTTCAAATTTTAGGCATCTTGTCCCTAATAACCTAAAAAAAAAAAAAAACCTTAGTGGAACCTTTGTTTAGTTCCCCAGATTTCTCTGAACATCTTGTCGTAAGCACAGACGGTAGCTATATAGATCTAGGCGATGTATTACCAGTTAGATTCCAATGGTAACGAAAAGCCCATTTCTTTCGTATATCGTCTTTTAAGTAAAGCTTAACGAAACTATAGCTCAATTAAACATGAAGCTCTCGCTATAACATGGAAAAGGGAAACTTTTTCGAACGCTTATTATCTTTAGGATTCCAGATTAGTTAAGATGGGATTTCAACTGATCCTATTAAGCTGAAAACTCTTAAACCAATTAAACCTTCTCCAGAAGTCCAGTCAGCTCGTTCTTTCATTGGATTGGTTTCATATTTTAGGCATCTTGTTTCTAATTTGTTTAATTGCGAGTCCAATAACCTCACTATTTTAAAGAAAAATGTTACGTTCATTAGGAGTACTGAACATCAGCAAGCTTTTGATTTATTGAAATAAAAATCATAAGTGGAACTGTTGTAGAGTTCCCCTGATTTCTCTATACATATTATCGTAGCTATATAAATCTAGACAATGTATTACCGCAGTTAGATTCCAATGGTAACAAAAAACCCATTTTTTTGCATCTCCTCTTTTAATCAAAGCTGAACTAAACTATAGCTCAATCAAACATTAAGCTCTCGCTTTAAAACGAGCTTTATGTAAGTTCCACAGTACTATTTTCGGGTATGAAATTAAATTATTTACCGATCACCAACCCTTAGTTCATAATTTTAGAAACATATTTAAATCAATTAGTTAGTTTGGCTATAAAAGTAAATTCATATAATCCTGATATCTACATACCTGGGAAGAAAAACGTAGTACCAGATTATCACTCTAGAAATCCTCCTCTTACGTAGATGTAGATTACATTTGATGTTTCGTTACCAACAAATAAAATCTACTTTAGACGAAAATACTATTCGTCAGGAACAAAATGAATGTCCTCGTCTTTCACCATTCAGCATTATAAAAGTACTGGTCATACCATTATCTGCATGCTCTCACCCGCGATGTTTTGTATTCTGTAACTAATGGTATGCAATACCTTATTGAAGTACCACATTTTTTTTTAACTTACACTGTACTTAACTTAAATCATTCATCTTTAGGTTTTGGCAACATGGGTTCAATTCGTTCTGAAAAACGAATTCGAGAACAATATACTTTTCCTAAATTATCTAAGTTAGTAGCGTTACTCTGTAAAGAATGCCCTTTCTATCTTTTAAATGCAATATTCCTAAACATGCAAAACATTCTATTATCCTTGGCCTTATACGCTTTTGTCTCGGATTCATACTGAAATAATCGGACCAATAATCATGTCAGTCATCTGGTGTTAAGTACATTCTAGTATTTAAAGATTCTCTTGCACGTTGCATACAGATTTGCCCATAACTTTCTACCAGTGATATTCATATTGCTAACGCTCTTCTAAACAGAATCATTGTAAACCAAACAAATCCGATCTACTCATTTCAGACGATGCCGGCGAATTCACCTCTTATTTCTTGAAACAGTTATGCAAGTTATGTAAAAAAAGTTGAAATCACGGTAAGGGTGCCTATCGCAAACTCTACCTCATAACGTGAAACTAAAAATTGAAAACTTCTTACATTTCGTAAAAAAACAAGATAGCAATTGGTCAAACAATCTCCGTTTTGCTCACCTTTGTCATAATAGTAGTTATAATGTAATTTTAGGTGATTTTCCGCATTATGTTTTACAGTATTGTAACAAATGTCTTCCTTATGACCTTAATAATTATGTAAATTCTTTTAGTAATTCCGATGAACATATTCCAGATAATTAAGATGTTCACGATCTAGTTGTAAGTACTAACCTAGTTCGTGAAATTGTAAGAGAAAGACTAGGATCGGAAACTAAGAAATTCGTTGCTCAACAACATTCTAAAGCTAGTGTTAGAGAAACACAAGTAAGTGATGGGGTTTATATTTTGGTAGTTAAGCTCCCCCCTGTATATTTCTCCAAAGGTCTATGTCGCATAACAGGTAACTTAGGAAGAAATAGTTTTGTTTTGCAATGTCTGCAAACTGTAAAAGACTTCCCTGTTGTGATAACGTTAAGATTGTTCCTGAACCCGTATTAAATTTAAGTCTTACTCAATTTAATTGTAATAAGAATAATGTTAATGATTCTCGAAAAGTACATTTCGCCCTTCCGAATCGAAGTAATACTTATTCAGATCTTTCTAATCGCAGTAACTCGTAAGTTATTCCTCAACGACGTCGGCACACCTTTGTTCTAAGGCATTCGCCAGATACTTTTTATATCGTCATATATATTCTCGTATCATAAAAATGAAAATTCGTTAAGACAAAACACGAATAATTATAACGATACTCCAATGACTATTGGAAAATTTAATAGATCTATTCTTAAGTATTCATATTCGCATTTTAAGGATATAATGAATCTAATTCAACAAGTCAAAGTTCTTTCTATGGTTTTCCTTCAAATGCAACTTCATAATCTTCGTTCTCTGGACTCTTTGACCATTCATTGAATCGATCAGGTAATTTTGATAGATCTTATTCCGCACCAAATCTGACATTCTCAATTTCGTACTCATTGTACTAATGATCGAAGTTGTTTCTAATCCTCTATAAAGGCCCAAGACATAATTATCCAATGTTCCTGAGATTGCACAAGAAAGGAAACAGATTTAACAGTACACTCATTCCGAACTACTCTTAATAGATCGTATGATGATTTCTCATTCCATACTGATTAAGAAAACTTTAACTAAACCTTTACCCACCAACTGACCAAAGTGAATGTAATCACAAGCATTTATATTTGCTAACATGTATGTATAAGTGTGTCTAAATCACTTCGTTTTTAAAAAAGAACTTCACTTCATTCTTCATGCATCTTTTGGTGGTTGTTTGGAGTTGTCTTCTGAAGTAAATTTGTGGTGTTCTCGGAACATTATTATTTTTCTTATTTATTTATCTTTGTATAATCATATTGTATAAGGTTAAAGTTCAGTCTATATTGTAATATTCTTGTGGTTATGCATAATCTCCCCGAAGTGTAGAGTTTGTCTCGAAACCTATTTGAAATTTGCTATTAAACTAATTGTTATTATTACTTAATCATAAAGAGTATTAATATTTATTTAATCATTTACTTATTTAATATAACATAACGTCATAAAATTGCCAGGCTTTATATTAATTATGGACAAAACCAATTCGCTTGTATCTAGTTTCTAAAACGCTTTTTATTCAGTTTCATTTTTGTGAAATCCCTTATAGTTTTCTTTTCTTAATTTTATTTTTTTTTTATTTGCAACAATTATCCACACATTATTGCTGAATAGTAGTACTAAACTATCTAACTGCTAAACATACTAGCATTTTTGCATTTTCTTTGACTAAACTGATAAAATGTTAATATTTTAAAACTGCGCAAAAGTGCATTATCACATAGGTCTTCCGAGCTAATTTTTGCTGGAAATATTAATGGTATGTAGTCATAAGAGGCATGAAAGAAAAATAAACATTCTTTTTATTCAAGATATTTTAACATTATTATGTATCGATAATCAATTATAATCCATATTGCTCAGGAAAATATGGTTGAAGGACCTATGCTGTCCTTTTGGCCAGCAAGTCAAAATCGTTTATTAGATTGTTAGATCTTCCACAAAACCTCCGATATATATATATATATATATATATATATATATATATATATGATATATATATATATATATATATATATATATATATATAAAGAATCGAGACAAAATAACAAAACAAAACAAAAAAAAAACAAACAGCAGATGAGCTTACATCAATCGAAGTCACAAGGTAAGAAGTTTAAAAATGATCATTGCTGTTTTGAATGTAAATCTAAAATCACACAATATATATATATATATATATATATATATATATATATATATATATATATATATATATATATATATATATATATATATATATATATTTATTGTTATAAAGGTGAAGTATGATTTAAAAAAAGAAGGAATAATGGATGGATGGACGGATGGAGGGATATATAGTGAAATATTTAAATTGTATGGATTGACCTAATTATTAGGATTTAAATACTTACAAAGTAAAACTTTTTAAAGTTTTTTTTAATAAAAGTTTCTAAATCGATTTTAGAAGTAAATAGAAATAAAGGAGCTTATTAGATTTCTGAATAATTCATTCGTTGAGCGTGGTAAGTAAGTTGTTTTTTTAAATTTTTAATAAAAAGTTATAAATAATTGCCCGTGAAATTTGTTGAAAACGAGTGATTAAAAGAGGCTGGAAACCCTCCCAGTCATTTGGCTTTCTTCCCAAGAACAGGTGCAGTAAAAGGAATACAAAGGAGAAAAACAAAACAAAACGGATACAAAAACGATTCAGAAACAAAGATGAAAATAGAAAATAAGAGAAATTTTTAAAATTGCTTGTTTGAATGTTAGAGGGGTAAATGCTGAGGGCAGGTGAGAAGAGGTGGGGCTGCAAGGAAAGGGGAATAGATATTTGTGTTTTAAGTGAAACAAAGCTAAAAGGCAAAAGAGAGGAATGGTTTGGAAGCTACAGGGGACCAGTTTCAGTGGTGAATGAGAGGGTCAGAGCTAGAGAAGGTGCAGCTATAATTATGAAAGAAGAATTATGAGAATATGTTAAAGTAAATTTACTAGTTCAAGATTAATGTGGGAAAAAAGGAAACTAAGAAGTGAAAGCTGGATATTTGTAAGTTCACATGCCCCAGTAAATGATAGTGCTGAGGAACTAAGGGAAATGTTTTGAGATGAACTAAACGATTGTTTGGGTAGTTTTAATAGGAATGATAAAGTATGCTTGTTAGGTGATTTAAACACAAGGGTGAGTGACGGACAAGTACAAGGTACTGTATATTAGGCCCTTTTGGAGTACAAAGTAAAAACAAAAACGGGAAAAAATTGTTAGAATTATGCGCTGCTAAAGAGATGATAATAGGAAATACATGGTTTAATAAGGAGAACATACATATATATACCTGGGTTAGTGGAGTGACAGTTATTTGTGCTCTGCTTGATGATGTATGTGTAAGTCAAATGGAGAAAGACAGATTGTTAGATGTGAACGTCTTAAGCGGTGCAGTAGGGGGTATATCTCATCACTATTTAGTAGAAGCAAATATAAAGGTGAAATGAGGATGTAAGAAAAGATTGGAATTTAAACATCAGTAAAGAAGTTACGAGAGTTGAGAAATTAGAAAATGAAAAATGTTCAACTGAAAACGAAAGAATTTCAGCAGAAAAATGGGAAATAGTGAAAAAAAAGAAGATAGGAGTTCAAGAGGAATGGAATACTTTTAAAGAAACAATACTGATTACTACAAGTTTTTGTGAAAAAGATTGGCCGAAAGTGTAAAAGAAAAGGTAGCGAATGGTGGAGTGAAGAATTAGATGTTATTTTTACAAGGAAAAGGTTTTAGCAAAATATTTAGCTATTAATAATAAAGCTACATGGGAGGAATACAAGAGAGTGCCAAATGAAGTTAAAATGAAAGTGAAAGCTGCAAAGAGAATAGCAGACGAATGGTGGAGTGAAAAGATTGTTGCTAATTATCAGGAGATTAGTAAACTGTTTTGGAAGGAGATTAACAAGATTCGAAATAAGAGAGAAGGCGTCCTAACTGGAGTAAAGGCTTTGGATGGGAATGTAGTTCAGAATGATAAAGAAGTGGAGGAAAGATGGAGAACATTTTAAGTTATTACTTAATGCTGGAAGAGTAGATGAAGTGGAAGAAATACAAAATAGAGTAGAACAAAATATTACGGTGGATAGTTTAGAAGTGGAAATATAGTGCATATTACAAAGGATTTAAAAGTGAATGCTTTGAAGAAGTCAAAAGGAGAAATGTTGAAAAAGGGAAGTAACATTGTCGTTGAGTGGCTGATAAGATTATTCAATGTTTACTGGAACGGTGCAAGGTACCACAAGATTGTCAAGACTCCTGTCTTGTACCAATTTATAAGGGTAAGAGAAAAAAAAGAAGTGTTCTAATTATAGAGGAATAAGTTTATTGTGTTGTAGGTAAAATATATGGACGAATTTTAATAGAAAAATTTAAAAGTATTACAGATAAACAGATTGGAGAGGAACAGTGTGGTTTTTGGGATGGTCGAGGATGTGTGGATCAGGCATAGAAATTCTCAGAGAAGAAAAAAGACGTTTTACATGCTTTCTTGATTTGGAAAAGGAATAAAATAGATTGAAAAGAGGGAAGCTATGAAGAACATTAGATATTTATGGAATAAATTTGTTTTTAAAGGCGATTAAAGCATTTTACAAGAAGGATGTGTTAGGATTAACAGGAAGGAAGGAGAGTGGTTTGAAACAGGAATGGGTGTGAGACAAGGTTGTGTTGTCTCCATGGTTGTTTATCTTTATAGATAGTGTACTTAAGGATGTGGATAGAATTGGGAAAGGAGTTGATATAAATCTGAATGAGGGTAGTTAGGAGATAAGCGTCTTACTTCTTGCTGACGATTCTGTTTTGGTTGCCAAAACAAAAGAAAAACTGCGTGATTTGGTGCTTGAGTTTGAACGAGTGTCAAGGAAAAGGATTAAAAATTAATTCAGCTAAAAGTAAAGTGATGAAAATTAGTGCAAAACTCAAAGAAGACGATTCTCAATCTGGGTTGAATATCAAAAAGGTGAATGGGGTAAGCCTAGCAGAGACTACAGTTTTTAGATACTTAGGAATGAATACTAGGGCTCTCGGAGGTATGAAAGAAATTTACCATAGGGTTGCTGAAGATAAAAGAGTATTAAGTAGGCTTAGAGAAATATGGAAAAAGGGAAATTTAACAAGATAAAAAGGAATTGTTTCAGTTTATATTTGTTTTAACTGTTATGTATGGATGAGAGACGTGGGCATTAAACTCTAAAAATTTTAAAAAAAAAAAAATTGAAATTTTAGAAATGAAAGATTTACAAGATATTTGTGGAATAAAGAGAACAGATAGAATTAGAAATGTAAGGATAAGGGATATGTGCCGATAGGAGAAATATCTGATGGAGTAATTCAAGGGGTACTAAGATGGTATGGACACTTGCTTAGAATGAATGATAATAGATTGACTAATAAGGTTTTTAGGTCCGAAGTGGTAGGCAATAGGAGAAGGGGCAAACCCAAATAGACGTGGGTTGGAGTAAAGGAGATATTAATAGCAAAAGGGATTAGTATAGATGAAGGAAACGGATTAAAGAGTGATAGGATCACTTACAGAATAATAGTTCATGGCAAATTCCGTCAAGGGCTACAATTAAGTGAGCCCGGAACATAGCAAATAAGCCAACAGCATTCCCGATTTGCAAGTGACACCACTCGTAGTTATGTGGAGACGGTGATGAGTATTATATATATATATATATATATATATATATATATATATATATATATATATATATATATATATATATATATATATATATATATATATATATATATATATATATATATCGGCCTAATTTCATTATAGAAATCGGTTGTTTATATTTTAATTTTTGTACTAAATCGTTAAGGAGTGTATTTAATTTTAAGTGGTTAACACCGCTTTTAAATATGAAATAATAACCCTCCAAATTTCATATTTAAAACATTTGTCTATGGACGTCCTTATCAATTATAGAGAAAACATGTAATACGACTTGCCCAAATTTTCCATCATGTTTTATAATAACATTTTCCGACGACATACAAATTAATTACTGACATGTTAGAAAAAGAAATATTAGTAATTTTTATTTCCCAAATGAAAATTTTCTATGACCAGTGTGTTTTTCCTTATTTTTGGCGTATAAAATATCTATATTAACCATATTGTAGTCATTTACTCACAGTTCATACAATAATGCTTTGAAATTTACTTAGAAACTGCTCTATCATCATAGATTAAATTAAAAAAAATTCTTTTAGTAATCAGCCTATACCTTCCCATAGCATTCGTCCAACGCACTCCTTTTTTATTTTTTCCAAAAGTAAAACGTTTTTTTTTATACAAAAGAAAATAAATTAAAGCTTACATTAATAGCATAGGTGAATAATTCCGTAAATTGATCACAAAAGTCTCTAAATGGGGAGATTTAGCCAACTCTTTCTCAACATCTGAATTTTTGATTTTTATATGCTCCCTCTTCTCAAGCTTTCAGTTTTAACATCTTTCTCTCTCCAAGTTTCAGATCTTCCTTATTACCTTTCTTTTCAACCTTTTTCATTCTCTTCTTCTTCTTTTTGGTTCTTTTGTTTTGAATTTTGAGATAATGTCACATGGGCAGCTTTTACATTTGTGAACATTTTTGAGTGATAGGAGCTTTATGAATACTTTTCATGAGATCTTATAGCATTGTGAACTATTCTTTGAGAATCAGACTGTGCTCTTTCAGATTCTCCACACAAAACCTTAATTTATATAAAACCCTCCTTCCACTATCACATTCCTATGCGAAAAATATCAGTCCTAACTTAATAATTTGCCACAATTCCACATACCATTGATTGCATTCTACAGAAGAAAAAAAACTAATCAAGTCTTCTTAGAAAGACAATCACAACCCAAAAATATTTTAATTTTATCAAAATAATTGCTTCACTCCAAAGTAGAGTGTATTGTGCTTTTTCTTATTCTAGAAGTAAATAGGGAGCAAGTCCATGGTTAATCACATACTTACATTTCATCAGCCCCCGCATTTTAAAATTTGAAGCTACTGACTATCTGAAACATTAATTTAAATGTTTCCTCATATCTGCACACGAGTTTAAAGCATTTTCATCCACCACCTTTTAATGCCCATAGTATTTCAGATCTTGTTTCATCTTTAATGCAAAAAAAAGATGAAACTGATTGATAAACTGGTTTTTTTGTTGGTTACATTGAGAACACTCCAGGTCATTTAAATCGGTTGAGTATGATTAGATGTTGATGGAATGGCATAATTTTCTGTGCACACACACTTTCATCAATATTTGTATTATTAGAACATGTAACGAAAAAGTTTTTCAATGATGTCCTGCTGCTAGAGTTTTGATTAAATTCAAATGAGTTTCCCTCTTGAATGTGAAACCGGCTTGCGTCCTGCCATAGATCAAAGTTCTTTACATACTTCGGTATGCCTTGAACCATCAGTCCTTTTACCCACCAATTCGATAAATTGCGGGTTCAGTTTGACGTCCAAACCACTGGTCGTTAGTTTTTTTTTTTAATGTCATTTTAATAAAATGGTGCTATCCATATACCTTCAATCCGCACAAAATCAAAATCACTTGCCAAACCTCAAAAAAAAAACACCCTCAAAAATATAAACTATAAAAAAGAAAAAAGATATAAACAGATTAAGTCATAAGCCATGGCAGTCTAAAACACATCCATATACACCGAACACTTTGAAGTAGTAAGGGGGGACTTGTAAAAACATCTACGAGGAGAAGGAAGAGGTAGAGTAAAAATAGTGAACTAAAAAATAGCAAATAGATTTATGGGATGTCGTCCCTCGCCCATCCTTTTCATTCAATTTTATCATATACTGTTTCTCATTTAAAAGTTATACAGTAAGGAAAAAGATATGAGAAAAAATATGCAACTTGGTAAATGGATCATCCTTCATGTTTTGAAATTTTAAAATTTCCTAATTTTGGAATTTCCTTCTACTTTCAGTATTCAAAAACGTTTCCCCGACTTTCCCTGACCAATTTTTTTTCCCTGACTTTCCCTCACTTTCCAGAAAGTGTGAACCCTGCAGATGCTTCTTATAAAATTCTTATAGCCTAATGTTCAAGCAATATTTCATTATTTTTCCAGCATTCAAGGGTTTGGGGGTGCTGAGGACGGACCACCCTTAGATAAATGTTCGTGTACCATGCATTCACACTAGAAAATGTTATTTCCAAACGATATAGTACACGGGTTACCAATCTGTGGGTCACGAAAGGTTTTCAAAGGGATTGCTGCGGTTATTTTTATTTGCATTATTCAAGCCATCAAAAAAAAGGGATCCCACCATAAAAAAACTGAAATTAAAGAAAAATTCTCTATATAGAAAGGCCATAATAGTTTTATATAAAAATTTACCAGTTTTAGCTTTTATTCACTCATTCATTGCATGATTCACCATCATGCTTTCTTCAGTAGGACTCGATTCCTCTTAAATAATATTTGATTATCAGATTCTGATCAAAATTGAGATTAAATAAATTCTTTAGTCCTCAACACCCGTCTGTTTAAAAACTCTAAATATTTGAATATTGATCGCGAGGTAGTTTTCTACAGTGCTGTACATATGTTGTCGAAACGAAACTTTACCAATCGTCTCCGAGTTAAAAAATAAAATGAAATTATTCCTGAAAGTCAAAGGGAAAAATGACCTTGGCTTACTTTAATGATGAAACTTGGAAATTATTTATTTGTCAGATATTTTAGACCAGCTAAATAAGCTGAACCTAAATCATCAGGGAAAGGAGACTCACGTTATCCAATTTTAAGATCATGTTCAGCCATTTGTATCTAGTTTCAAAACTGGCGTCGGAAAGTATTTTTTTAGCATGGTCATGCTTGAAAAACTCAAAAGCGTGGTAGGCGAATCTAAAAGTGAACTGATTGAGAATCTGAAAAAGGTTACTTGACAGTTAGAAATCCTTGAAAAGGAATTACAGCGGTCCCTTTCTCAGTTTACTGAAGAAGCTGAACTGATTCAAAACACACTCTCTGCTTCCCTGAATGTAGCCAGCATTCCCTGTGAAGTACAGGATGAATTCTGGGATCTGCAAAACGATTCACCTGCACTAAATTTGCTTTATGAAAAATTGCCAACTATGTATATCGGTCATATTCAAAGCAGGGACGTGCCCTCTGGGTAGGCAAGGTAGGCAGTGCACGCCCTACAAAAGAAGTGAATTATTTATTTATATCTTTTTAATATTTAAAAGAAATTTAATCCATAAAAATTAATTTTCGAATTAAAATTAATTATCGAAATTTAAAACAAAATTTCATTTTCCCTTGTAAAAAGCAAAAAATTGTGCTTCTCCGCCGCTTATGGCTTTCTATATTGAAATTCATTAAATGGACGTTCCGTGCTTTTCATTTTTAATATAATAAAATGTGCCTAAAAGGCATTCTGAATTCTGCTTTCCGACTCGCTCATTCTCTCTCTCTCTCTCTCTCTCTCTCTCTCTCTCTCTCTCTCTCTATATATATGATATATATATATATATATATATATATATATATATATATGATATATATATATATATATATATATATATATATATATATATATATATATATATATATATATATATATATTAAGCCTGCCTGCCCTGAGAGACAAGTCACGGCATGTGCCTGATTCAAAGGTCCCCGTTTTTTTGTTTTTGTTTTTTTTTTTTTTACTTTCATTTACCTTTATAAATATATGCCAGCGGATTTTCTACGTTTCTACATACAAAAACAAAGGCAAGAAACAGATTAATGTTGATAATGACATGAAGTTGGGTTTAACAAACAATCGCCATCAAATTTTGAAGTTGGTTGCCTAACCATTAGGTTAATTAAATAAGCCTTTTTTAAAATTCAATTTTTGATAATTTCTTCCATTGACAAATGTTATAAATATGAAATTTTGCTTTTTTTTAAAGATTTTTGTTCCTTTCAACCATTTCACATGTTTCATGAAAACTGGAACGGGGAGCGGGGGCTTTTAATAAGGATTTATCGGCTTCCCTATCATATATGACGAAATCTTCCAAGAGTCCAGATTCAAAATAAGGGTGGGCCACAAACCCCTTTGAAGAACTTTAAAAACAAATTTGATAGTCCTCGCTTCATCATGCATTTACGTATATTTAGTGTTTTTAGTTTAAAATATGCATCAAGGGACGGCGTACCTTTTTCCGAAACTGCTAAACAAGTGTTAATGCAAAATATTGATAATACTGAATAAGAACTAAACTCACAATATTTTAAAGTTAGGTCTAAATTTGGTGCACTACAAAAAAAATTGATCGTGTTGTGAGTCAGACGACGTTTTAAAGAAAATTTAATATTATTGTTTCGCTTATATCAGTGACAAAACAAAAATTAACCCGTGATTTAAACAAATAATTTGAAATTATATTTAAAAAGTGCATGAACAAAGTTTTCAAACCTTGAAGTTGTTGTAAATCTTTCTGCGTATCAATTGAATCCTTATCATGTTATTGCTTAAGGAGCATGTTGTTTGGTATGTATGATGGTGGTGATTCAAATATAGATTTCTTTCATCTTCTGATGATTTTAATGGAAGGTTTATTGGAGAAAACTTTAACCTTTCCCTTCTAAAAGGTTTCATTTAAAACGAAATTTTGAGAAATAAAGCAAATCTTAATATTCCAAAATGTTTAATAGAGTATAAGCAAAATAAAGACGGAAAGAGT
>JABUQX010099699.1:30000-35938 GCA_015478945.1 Trachelipus rathkii
ACGGGACGGGCAATGGAATATATCTGATATGTCCCACATAGGTTTCATCACCTTGTATCTTGAAAACGAGGCGTTTTCGGTGAAATGTTTATTGACACATATTATCTTATATTTATGCAAGGAATATCATACTAAATTTTTTTCGCAATATTAACGATACACCTGGTATATATAATTCAGGGCTGTTGAGCAGGTAAATTTTTTTCACGGCTCCGACTATATCATTTTAAAATTACCCAGCTCCGACTCTGGCTCCAGCCTTTTAGAACTATTCGTCTCAGACTTCGGCTCCAGCATTTTAGAATTACACGGCTCCGACTCCATCATTTTAAAATTACCCGGCTCAGACTTCGGCTCCAGCATTTTAGAATTACCCGGCTCTGACTACGGCATTTTAAAATTGATTGGCTCCGGTTCCTAATTATAATTCGTTCTCCATTTTCACTTATAAAATCATTAATTCTCTCGTACAAAACTTTTAGGGCATGATACAAATGAATGTTTATAAATGACATCTTTATTAACTTAGAATTAAAAACTTCGAAAATATTTTATATAAAATAAGATTTTTAAGAAATACAAAAAAAAAAAAAAAAAAAAAAAGAAAAAGAAAAAGAATAATTCACTTTCTTCCTAATCTAAATGTTTCATCCTAAAGTTTAAAATAATTCCTCTTTGAACTATGAACGCCTGAACACATGTAATATAATTTTACTCAAAACAGATTTTTTATTTAGAAAAAAAAAAATTATTTCACTTTCTTCCTAAATTTTAAAGTAATTTCTTTGAGCTGCCTGTGCATATGTAATATAAATTCATTCAAAGCAATCATTTTTAAAAATAAAACTTCTTCAATAAAATCCTCCTTTAACGATGTCCTTAGATCCGATTTTATTATTTTAAAACAGAAAATACGCTCTCAACATTCACTTGACTAGGAAGCAAAGCTGTAATTGTGCTAGCCGCATCTTGCTAAATTTTAGAAGCTAGGAAAGCCTCTTTAACTGTTAACTTAAATTTCCGGTCGATTTTCATTATTTCATCTAATGTCTTATGGAATTCTACTTTATATTTTTCTATAGGATTTTTATTGAAGGTATTTTAATGGTAGATTGTCATTTTTCAATCGCTTTTCTACATGTTCCAATTGGTCCCATTCTTTGTCAAATTTGACTTCTTTATCTTCATCTGACAAGATACCACAAGGAAGAATTCCTGAAACTGCTGAACTCTCTGACTCCGACCGAGATTTCTCTTCAATAGCGTTATTCATTTTAAGGGGAGACTTCATAACTATACCCCCTACTTTTTGAAGGCAAAATCAAAATTTTCACATTTTTTTTTTATTATCTAAATTAGTAGAAAAATTCCTCCTGAACATCATGGTGTAATTATTTTTTAAAAATTCTGAATAGTTTTTTAGATACAGAAATTTATTTACAGCTGTTAAACCAAAAAAAAATTCAATTCCAGTCAAAATTGCAATTCCAGGTTTAGGATCAAAAAATGTTTTATTTATAATTATAGAAAATCTAATTTTTTTTTTCATATTCTCAACCTCTAGCTCATTCTTTGGATTTTACTGAGTCAAATAAATGGAGCCGGAGCCGGAGCCAGAGCCGGAGCCGGAGCCGGAGCCGGAGCCAGAGCCGGAGCCGGAGCCGGAGCCTGGGTATATTTTTTTCATGAAATAATTTTTTTTAGATGAAAAATTTATTGGCAGACGATGTGTGAACAATTTTCGTATAGTACAAAATACTTAGTCGATCCGGATCCGGATCCGAAGTCAGAGCTGGAGCCGCGTCGGATGGAGTATGATTTTTCGAAGAATAATTTTTAGGAGATCTGCTGAACAGTTTTTAGTGCAGAAACCTCATTCGGATCCGGAGCTGAAGCCGAAGTTGAGCTGGAGCCGGAGCGAGCCTGGTGGCGATTTTTTTCTAAAATATTTTAGGTGAAAATTTTATGCCAGAGGACGTACTGAACAATTTTCAAATAGTACGAAAACCTTAGTCGACCGGAGCCGAAGGTGGAGCCGGAGCCAGAGCCAGAGCCGGAGGCGAGGGGATTTGAATTTTTTGGAAAAATTTTAGGTAAAATTTAATAGAGTGAAGACGTACTGAACAATTCTTCAAATAGTGCAGAATCCTATCGGATCCGATCCGGAGTCGGAGCCGGAGTTGAAGTGGGAGCCGAAGTCAGAGCCGGTGCCGTAGTTTGATTTTTTTTCGGAAAATTTTAGGTGAAAATTTATTGCCAGAAGAAGTGCTGGACATATTCAAATAGTGTAGAAACCTTAGTTGAATCCGGATCAGTTGGATTTTTATATAAATTTGTTAAGAAAAAATTTTTTTTTATTGTCAACAATGACGAAAAAAGAAGCGCTGAACAGGTTTCAAATAGTGCAGAATCCTTAGTCGGATCCGTTGCCGGAGTTCGGAGATGGAGTCAGTCGGAGCCAGAGTATGATTCGGTGCAATAGTATAAATTTTTTCAGAAGAAGGTTTTTTGTATTTATGTTCTAAAGAAGTGCACAACAATTTTCAAATAGTGCAGAAACCTTTAGTCAGATCCGGAGCTGAAGGTGAAGTCAGCTGGAGCCGAAGGTGAAGTCGGGGCCGAAGGAGCTGGGGCCGGAGCCGGAACCTGGGTATGAATTTTTTTTTTCCAAAATATTATTTAGGTGAAAATTTAATGCCAGAAGACGACTGGAACAATTTTCAGCAAATAGTGCAGAAACTCTTAGTCAGGTCCGATCCGATTCTGAGATGGATCCTGGGTATAAATTTTTTCAAGAATTTTCTTAGATGAAAATGTTGCTGTGAAGACCATGAACAATTTTCAAATATAGCAGAATCCTTAATCGGATCCGGATCAGAGTCGGAGCCGGAGCCGAAATCGGATTCAAAGTCGGAGTATGGAGTCAGAGCCACTCTACAACTTTTACGCAAACACATACACACACGCCGAAATTTTATTGATAGAAACGCCGAACAATTTTCAAATAGTTCAGAAACTTTTAATGGATCCGGATCCAGAGCCGAAGCGGGATCCTGAGTATGAATTTTCTTTAAAAAAATATTTTTTAGGTGAAAACTTTATTGCCAGAAAACAACGTACACTGAACAATTTTTAAGAAAGTCTGTGTTCCTATCAGATCCGAGCCGAAAATGATTCACATGAAAATAATGGTTTTGGAGCTGGAGTCAGAGCCGGAGCCGGAGCCGAGCCTGGGTATGATCTCTTTTCAAAAATATTTTTTTAGGTGAAAATTTAATGCCAGAAAGCGTACTGAACAAATTTCAAATAGTGCAGAACCTTAGTCGATCCGGTGCGGATCCGGATCTGGATCCAGATTCGGAGCCTTATCCTTTGGTATAAATTTTTCAAGTTAAATTTTCTTAAATGAATAATTATTGCCAGAAGACTGCTGAACAATTTTCAATAGTAGAATCCTTAATCGGATCCGGATTCGATTCGAGCCGAGTCCTACGACGAAGATTTTTTTCGAAAAATATTTTTTTTTGTGAAAAACTTATGGATAGAAGAAGTGCTGAACAATTTTCAAATAGTGCAGAAACCTTAGTCAGATCCGAAGCCGAAGCCGAACTCAGAGCCGGAGCCGGAGCCGGAGCCGGATCCTCGGTATTAATTTCATTCAAAATATCTTTTTAGCGAAAATGTATTGCCAGAAGATGCGTTAATTTTCAACTAGTACAGAAACCTTAGTCGGATCCGCAGCCGGATCCGGAGCAAAACCCGGAGCCGGGTCCTGAGTAGCTGAATTTTTTTTAAAATATTTTTTTTAGTGAAAAATTCATTGAAAAGAAGATGTGCTGAACAATTTTCAAATAGTGCAGGAACCTTTGATGGATCCGGATCCGGAGCAGGATCCGGAGTCGGAGCCGGAGCCGGAGCCGAATCTTGCTTATAAATATTTTTCAAGAAATATTTTTTAGTTGAAAAATGTACTTTGAAGACTTGCTGACTAATTTCGAAGTTCAAAACTCCACGGATCCGCTGATCCGGGAGTCAACCGGAGCCGAAAGTTAGGAACCGATCCTGTTTATAAATTTTTCCAAGAAATATTTTTTTAGATGAAAATTTATTGCTGAAGACGCTGAACAATGTTCAAAGAAGTGCAGTCCTTATTGATCCGAACTGAGCCGGAAACGGAGCTGGATTCTGGGTATACTTTTATACTATAAATATTTTTGCGAAAAGTTTATTGCCAGAAGACGTAAGGAACAGTTTTATAAATAGTGCAGAAACCTTAGTCGATCCAGCGCCGGATCTGACAGCAGCCGGAGTAAGAACGAACTGGATTCTTGGGCATAAATTTTTTCAAAAATATTTTGTACGTGAAAAAATTTATTGCCAGAAAGTACCGGCACAATTCTCAAAACAGTGCAGAAACTGTAGTTTGAAATTCAGAGCCGGAGCCACAGAAAATAATAATTATTTTTTTCTTTTGGGTTGTAAAAGAAACATATCAAAGGCTTGAATTGGCTCAATTGAAAGAATATATATATATATATATATATATATATATATATATATATATATATATATATATATATATATATATATATATATATATATATATATATATATATATATATATATATATATATATATATATATATATATATATATATATATATAGTATATATATATATATATATATATATATATATATATATATATATATATATATATATATATATATATATATGGATTGGATTATGATGAAAGAATCAGAGGCTGGGTGAGGTAGCAAGGGATGATGTTAGCTGATGGAGAATGAAAAGAGAGTGGAGGTGCCCTACCTATTATATGCGGATGATTTAATAGTGTGGCGAATCTGAATGCCTTTGAGGGGATTTTAGTAGAGAGATTTGTAGGTGTGTGTGCTGAGGGATTTGAAAGTAAACGGTGATAAGAGTAGGTTATCGTTTTGAGTGAGAATAGTTCTCTGTGTAAGTTATGTTAGATGGTATGCAGCTGGAAAAAAATGTCTGAGTTCAAATATTTTGGATATATGTTGGACAAAAGGGAACGGATGATGCAGAATGTAGCATGAAAGTTGTGAAGTGGAAGGAAGATGGCCGGTGCAATTAAACTCTTTAGTGGATGCAAAGGGAAGAAGCGAGTATGCTAGGGTCTTACATGACGGTATATGCTATTACCTTTGCTAATGTATAGTAGTATGGTCTGGATGGAATAAGAGGTACAGATACAAAGTACAGATATGAACTCTGTTAGTTACACGGAGTTTTGATGGCTGTTCTGGTTACAGTGAGCAACCAACCAAAGCCGCTTCACGCTACCGGCACAAGATGCTTGTTGCGATAAATTTGCAATAATAAGACGATGAAAAATTTCACTGCGCCAGGACTGAACCATCGACAACAGCGTCGCTGTTAGACAATGTACAGGAGGATCTACCACTAGTCCGATCCACCTCCCAAAAAGAAGGCATCTCGGAAGTTTTCTCAAATCTTCTGCTTCGATATCGTTGGAAACTCGATACTTATTTAACCCCACAGAAGGGTGGTTGGACCTCAAATACATGGTATTCTACTGGGTGCTCCTGGGTTACAGAAGCAACCGACCAAAGTCAAGGAAAACGCCGGACATGCGCAAAACATGCTTGTTGGTGACAAATTTGCAATAATAAGACGAAAATATTTCATTCTGCGCCAGGATCGAACCACCGACAACAGCCAGCCGCCGTTAGATTAATGTACAGGAGGTTTCTACTCACTCAGTCCAATCCGCTTCCCAAAAATAAGGCAAGTATCTTGGAAGTTTTCAAATATCCTGCTTGATATCATCACTGCTTTGAAACTGGATACTATTTAAATTCAAATGAAGAACGCGCGCGAAAGCGTTTCTACGATAAATGCGAAAACGGTTAAACACCCACCTCCATGGG
>JABUQX010099700.1:5000-12500 GCA_015478945.1 Trachelipus rathkii
CCTAATCTGTGTAATATAGAATAAGATTCTGTTGAAGTAGCAACCGTTAAGAATAGAGGAATCTTGTACAACACGTTCTGATGCGGCGTTTTTTTCCCGATGTTTGGGCGAAAATTTTGACAGAAAGAACGCAAACCGATAAGGAGCTTTTAATCTTTGCACAGCATGCAAAACGGAAAAATGCTATATAGTATAGTGATATATATATACTATTATGATATAATTTTATATATATATATATATAGTATATATAATACGTATATATATATATCATCATCATGCCACCTTTTCTTCTCAAGACTGGGGGTAGGGTGCGTGCAATGCGCCGACTAGGAAACAAGAAGTAGAAGAATATGAGGCAAGTCGAAAAGGAAGCCGGCAGCCTTACGCGACGGCCTTTATCTTTAAATGAGAAATCGTTCCGGCAGTCGAAAATCGCCCACCCTAGAGGTTGCACAGAACTGGCGACGGATCCTGCACTACAGTGCATGCACGTTAGAGGTTGGGGTTCAATGGGGCCCTGGCCGCAGGGTTGAACCACAACACTACTATGTTCAAAACCCACCATTCACTCCTATTATGCAGCCTTTTCTCGCCTCTATGCCAAAACTCGAATTTGCTCTCCTGCCAGCGCATTCTCCACTGGCGTCAATCCAGCTTTTCACTTTGTCTTCCGCCCGGTCGATTCGCGCAACACAACAAGTTCATCGGCTTAATATTATATATAGTATATATATATATATCATATACGTATATATATATAATATATATATATATATATATAGTATATATCGATTAATATAGTAGGTAGTATATATATATATTTATATAGATATTAATATAATAGTACATATAAGCTATAGATAGATATGATATAGTATAGTAGTATTAAATTGCAAATTCTTTATATATAGTATGACGTATATATACTATATAGTATATATGTTATTATTGTATATATATAATATATATATATATATATATATAGTATATATATATATATATATATATATATAGTATATGAGTAGTATATAGTACGGTAATATTATATATATATATAGTATATATATAATATAATATATATATAATTTATAATTATAATATAATAATATATATATATTATGTTTAGCTAGAAATTAAAATGTTGGGTACAAGTCTAAATGAAGAAGTGTGATAGTTTTCTTTTATTTCTGCAGTGTGTTGTTTTATTGTTTGTGCTCGGCAGCTGAATATCAACGGGTACGACCGATCCGAGTTGATTTATCGCAGGTTTGGGGCAGCGGCTCAAATGCTCATTGACATACTGCAATAGTTCGTAGCGGAGATAATGTCAGAGAGAAGTCCAGACTGGTCTAAAAGCACAACACCTAGTTGCCTTAAGCAATATGAAGAACGACAACACAGTTTAAAACTTGTAGAAAAAATAAAAATAATACGTCTAGGTAATTAGTAATTATGCTCGTAACTTCATTAGATCGTAAGATCGATCTAAGTAATTTTTTTACCGGTTTTTCATATTCTATAAAGGCCCTTAAAGACGTCCGCGGTGTTTTGGCCCGGCGGACAACATATAAGGTTTGAATTTTTATTTTGAAAACACATATATATATATATATATAGAGTACTTATATATATGTAATATAGTATAAGTAGATATACTATATAATAGTATATCCTATGATTGATGTCTATAGTATATCTTATATATAGCTATATTATTCAGTATAGATAGATAGATAGAGTAAATAATAAATAGTATATAGATTATTATACTATTATATGTAACGTATATCTGATAGTTGATAGGGTAGTAGGTATATATATTTGATAGGTAATATAGATCAGGTTAGTATATTATATATAATAACGGTATCGTTAAAAAATATGCAAGATGATTAAGATTGTGCAGTTGAATGTCGTTTTTGCAGTTACGATTTCGCGTTGGGAGTCGAATCGTGGAGGTGTCAGTAGTACGATGTGTTCAGTGTTGCGAAGTCTCTTCCCGGCCGTTCGCGTCTTCTCTTCGTGGCGGTCCGGGGTCGGTGCTGGTCGCTCTCGTCGGGTCTATATTATGATAGTCATAGGCTAGTAAATGCACGGGTAAGTTTACGTAGAACGTCTAGTAGTATAGTATATGATATGAGATTAATACTACGTGAGTAGTAGTTAGTATTAAGGTGATATATATCTATAGTTTATCGGATCATGATATAAAACCTTGTCAATTATTGTTGACTTATTATAGAATTTAAGTTAGGAGTTATTGTGATAATAGTAAAGCTATAAGCTGATTGCATAGGTGTGTAGTTAGCTGATATGTTGAGGCGTATATGGCTAGGATATAGCGTCTATTATATATGTATAGATAGTGCTGCGTATGAGTATAGTAGTATATATTAGGAGATATAGCTATATATATAACGTAGTAGAGTACTACGTAGTAGCGATCATAAGATATAGTATTACGGTGAATATATATATATGACTTGGCCTGAGTCTAGTACGTACTAAGTAGCTATGATGCTAGATAGTACGTAGTATTATATAGTGATACCTAAGCCTAAATAGATCTCCAAGTGGAAGTATGAAACACTTATATAGGGTTTAACGAGGGGGTAGACTAGTAGTAGTACTGATAATAATATAGCAGAATATGACTATACTTCAGATCACTAGTATACATAAATACAGATACATTAGTGGATGTCAAATAGTAGTAGTAGTTACTATTATAGTAGTAGGTTATTACCTACGTATATAAGTAGTATGGTATATAGTACTATATATCAATAGAGTATGAGTAATATATGAGTAGGTAGTGATCCGATGCGGGAAACTAAGAGAACGCTTACCGCAGTCGTTGGCCTGCCCGCATGATATCTCTCAGGATAAGATTAATAAAGGTAGATGAACTCTAATAAAAGTTCATGGAATAAAGCATGAATGGAACTTTGAAGATGATTAATTGACAAAACATTTTTTTTAACTTTTTTAAATAAATATCTGGTTTAATATCTGCCAAAACTGGATAGGTACCTTGGGAGAGCAAAAGGAATATTAACCATAATGTTAATATGTGGAGCAATGGAAAATATGTGATGAAAAAAAAGATTTTTATTTTTAACTAAAGAATACCCCAGGGTAACCGCCGCAGAAGGATTAGCAAGAGAGGTCTGGGGTCTCTTCGGGCTCCGGGCGCTGCCTGGGGACGAGGGGTATTGACTATTTCCCCCCCGCTCAGGGGGAGGTCTCCGGAACCCGCCGCTCTTTGGTATTTTCGGGTGTCGCGGCGGGTTTGCCTCCGCCCCTTCCCTACGGGGTATGGGAAAAAAACGTCCCCCTTTCTGTCGCCAACCGCTCGGTCGAGCCCCGCAAAAAGGAGATTTTATAGCGCTGATTCCATATATGTTATTAGTTTTCTGTACCTTATCGTAGTATAAAAATATAAAAAGAAAAAAAAAGTATCATTTGTTATTCTTGCAATAACAAATTTTTCAAGCTGATTCCATATATGTTATGCGAGTGACTTCTTGTGCCTAATCTTAGTTTTCGAGATATCATACGGGGGTAACTTTTTTAGTTTGGCCTATATATAGTATATATATATTATATAGTGATATATAATATATTATATAGTATATATATGAATATTATATATATATTATATATATATATATATATAGTATTATATAATATATATATATATAATAGTATATTATATAATATATACTAGTGGTATTGTAGTGGCATACTATTTATCAAGCAAAATTATGTTATATTTTTATAATAAAATAGTTACTTGAGAATATCCTCTTTTTAATTAATTTTATTTGCGTAGTCTTAAAAATTGGATTCAGGAACAGTTTTAAAGTAATTTTAACGAAAGTATTTATTTATAAAATAATATAGTAGAATTAATAATGAAGAATTTTTTTAATTTTTCAGATACTGAAATTGGTTTCATTTGAATTACATTTTAATTTTCGCAGATGGCTTAATAGCCTCAAATGCGAATAATATAAAAACTAGATATTTTAATGATATGAATATAATCTATATAATATATATCAGGTATATATATATATATAATTGATAAGTATATGATATATATATGTATATATAGTATATAGTATTAAGTAATATATATATATATATATATTTATATATATATTATTATATTAATATATATGTATATATATATATATATTAGATTAGGTTATAATATGATTTAATATAATTTATATATATTATATATATATATATATCATATGTATATATTTAGTATATATAGTTTTAGTATATTTTAATATTAATAGTAATGACATAACAGGAATATTATAAGTATATATATATTATATTATATGATATATATATAGTATACTCATATATATATAGTATATATATAGTATTGTATGAGATATAATATATAATATTATATATATATATTAAGTTATATAGTATATATATATAATATATATATTATTTTATATTATATATTATGTATATATAGTTTATATATATATAGTATATATATTATTATATAATATATATATATTATATATAAGTAATGTATTATTAGTAATATATAGTATATATTATATGATATGTATATATCAGTATTATATATATATAATATATAGTTTGTTATATAATATATAATATATTATATATGGGAAAGTAAAAATTCAATTTACATCTAATAAAATAAATTAAAATATAAATAAATCATGGGGTAGCAAAACGCTACCTCGTAGAATTTAAATTATAAAAATTATAAAAAAAATATAAAAATAAAAAAAATTTATATATAAAAAATTATATATAATATATTTATTATTTTATAATAAATGAAGTTTTATTGCATTCATTGTAAAATAACTGATACTAAAAATGTTCAAAAAGTTACGACTTCTAGAAAACCTATGCTTAGGGGCGTTTGTATGAGATGTGGAAAAGTAAAAACTCAATTTACATCTAATAATGGTCAGAATAAGAAATCAAAAGTAGTTGCAAATAAAAAATCTTCTAAGGAGAAGAGTAAGGTCAAACTAATAGCTAATGATAAGCATGGTGGTTTTATATTAACTATACCAGCATTGCTAGCAGCTGCGAGTGCAGTGGGTTCTCTTGCTTACACTATTAGTGCGATAATTAAATAATAAAGCAGCAGAAAAATAGTTGAAAGAAACGTTAAGACATAATCGTCAAATGGAGAAAGGGAAAGTTTTTT
This sequence comes from Trachelipus rathkii, assembly GCA_015478945.1. Taxonomy (NCBI): domain Eukaryota; kingdom Metazoa; phylum Arthropoda; class Malacostraca; order Isopoda; family Trachelipodidae; genus Trachelipus; species Trachelipus rathkii. The sequence continues at coordinate 10,231 of JABUQX010099700.1, forward strand.
TTAGATCCGTACCCTCCTTGAAAAAACTGGCGAAGGATTATATTTGAAACCTTTCAGAAATTAAATATCCAAAATAAACCGCTGAGTCAATATGATCTTATAAAATATGTTAAGAGACTAAAAATTCCAAATTTTAAAGGAATTTATATGAGAGATATTCTTCCAAACAATGTTGATAAAGGAATTGAATGTGGGATTATGAACTTCGATTCAATTAAAGGTTCTGGAACGTATTAGACATGTTGGTTTAAAAGTAATAATAATAATAACTTATGCTACTGTTTTGAATCATTCGGTGTAGATCCTCCTTTAGAATTTGAAAATTATATGAAATGTGATATTGTTTATTCAACTTATCAAATTCAAAAATTTGACGATGTTATTTGCGGTCATTTATGTTTAATAGTTCTTTATGGATTAGCTGTATTAAAAATAGATTTTCATTCTATTCTTCATTAACTTTTTCTCTATAATAAATGAGTGTTAACATCTTTGGTAGTGGTCCTAAAACAAAACAAGGACCTCCTGAACTTCGAGGACCTCCAGGAATAGAATTTAAATATTTAGATGATGAGAAGGTAATTTTGATATTGAATATAAAAGGCTAGCAAATGTAACTATTCCTCAAGAAGGGAATGATGTTACTATAAAATTTCATACCGATAATTTAGTTACTGAAATAGGAAGTAAGGTTGATGAATTTTAAAATATCATACCGATAATTTAGTGGCTGAAATAAAAAGTAGGGTTGATGAAACGTTAAGACATACAGAAAATTTATATAGCAAAATTGAGGAATTACAAATCTAAAGAAAACTATAAGTGAATTAAAATCTGAAGATGATTAAAAAAAATTTGTTAAAGAAATAAAATCTCAACTCGTTGATATACATAAAAACGTTTTGTTAAAAGATGGTTTTGAAAGAGTTTTAAAAAGGATTAATCATTTCATTTCAATTCTCGATAAATATATGAACACTATTATTAATAATGTTTAAGTTAAAAAATAAATATGAGCTTATGGAACAATAATTTTTTAAACTAATTCAAAATTAGAATTGGGAAGTTCCCATTCGTATTAGGTACGAAAGGAAGTGCTTCTGAGAAAACTGGTTATGTTATGCCTTATGAAGGATTCATTGATACAATTATATTGAGCTCTCCAGATATATATCAGCAAAATTGTTAATTAATGAAAATGAATATCCCTTAGCTTTAGACAAATATCAAGATGAATTCTTTAACAAAATCAGAGTAAACAACCTTCATCTTGATGAGAGAGATGTTATTCAGATTCAAGCAAACGCTGATACTAATAATATAAAAATGCACGTAGTTGAAGTTTCTGTAGGGTATAACTATTAATAAAAATATTAGGTAAAGAGATGAACCTATTGAGGATAAAATTATTATTAGTGACGGCTCAGGAAATGTAGCGTATAGTTTTGAAAATATTGAAGAAAATATTGATAAAAAAATATAATGGAAGAATTTACATTTGATGAAATTTAATGAAAAAGAATTTTGAAAAATTTAAAGAAGAAAAGGAATTAAATAAACTTTTTTTCTCTATAATAAATGGAGAATAAAGCAGAATTATTAAAAATTTTGAACTATTCAACTACTTATTTACAAATCACAAAATTATCTGATTTAACTAAAGAAGTTCCTTATGAAGTAATTGAACTTAGAAAAATAACTACAAAATGGGGGACGTCAATCATTGTTATTCTACTTCAAAGTGAAGATGAAATTAATAATGTATATCTTCCAAGAAGGTTTGTGAATCTCTTGAATGATAGTAGAATTAAATTTTTTAATGAAAACAATATTCAAATGCAATATTTTGGTGGAGAATAGCATAATATAAAATTTAGATAATTCAATATTTAAAAGGAAAAATATTATATATAAAAAAATATATATAATGCTAATATCATTTTTTCTTACTCAAATCAACTCCCATTTGTTAATTTAACATATATTTTTCCATACTCTCTGATATTTGTTCACCAATTTTTGGGTTAAAATTTTCTTGAAATTGGAAAGATCGTATTTTTTATCACGTAGTTGTAGCAACTTATAATTAACAATTTAATGAATTCTTTCTCTTTGAACCTTTAATCTTCTGATACGCTTGCTCTAATTTATCATTAAGATCTAATATTTTAAATCATAATTCTTCTTTATAATCTTCAGTTTATTTATAATACTTTTAATAAAATTTCACTAAATATATTCTTTGATGAAGCATTTTATAGGTCAATCCT
>JABUQX010099700.1:20000-22500 GCA_015478945.1 Trachelipus rathkii
GCCGTTATAAGTGATCGATCTGCGTATACTTTAACCCCCTTGAATAAATCATGTAATTTTAAAATTTTTTCCCTTTGTATAAGTGAAATAAATAGCAGCAGTATTTTACTTATCCTAATAATATTGAAATAAATTTGAGACTACAATGATGTATTTACAGACAGTATAAAGTATAACATATGTTTGACTAGTTTAAATAGTAGGATATTTATTACATTACAATACAGTACTCTACATATTTAAAATGACAAAAAAGTGTTTTAAATTTTTTTTTAAATGAAAAATATACAATGTACAAACCTTTAAACAATATACTAAAAATTGTTTTTAAAATTATTTATTGAATACCCTGAGGAATTAATATAGAAATTTTTAAAGTTTAGCCAATTGACCACAAAAATAGTTTCTTTCAATTGTCAAATGAAGAAAGTTTGAAGGTGTAAGAGCATGAAGGCAGATCCAGGAGTTCCTTTAGGTTTCTATTGGCTGCTTTTTGTGAGAAATACATCGCTTATCGGGTAATTTGACGCTTTTGCCTTTTACCTACCAATAATTTCTTTCTTTTTTTGTTCATTGCACTTATCTTAACACTATGTATGGTAATTATTTTTATCTTTATTTTTTGCAATTTTATTTTAAAATTTATTATCTTTTTATTTACAGAATTGTTAATTATAACTTTTGTATTTTTAATTTCTTCTTTTTATTATTTTTTTTGCCTAACCGCGGTATAGCAAGATCGCGTTCTATAAAACCGCGTTCTACGAGGGACGACTGGATAGGGCAACGACTGTATGTGAACAAGATATCATGATAAAATGACTTCGACTCTATATACTTCCGAAAACTTTAAATATGAACAAGAGTTAAAACTCGAACGGGTAGCTTTAAAACTCTAGAACGGGGTTGGGGGATATTTTTGATTTTTTGATTATTTTTTTATTACTTTTATTTTTTTTATAGACACAAATTACTTTTTTAATTTATTTTTATATAAATTGTTTAATAATCTAATTATTGCCTAAGTTATAATAAGCTTGGTTAAATATAATTTATTTAGTTTCAATTAAGTTATTAAATTATATATATAATATATCATATAATATATATATATATATATATAATATATATATATATATATATATATATTATATTATATATATTATATAATATATCATAATATATATTATATATATATATATACTACACTAAATTGTTCATACTGCAGTAATTCTTATTTTTTCTATTTTTTATCTAAATGATGTTGAAACAACATTGATTGACTTCTTACTTAATCATGTTAAGTATGAATTATACTTATCATTAATTAGGTAATAGCTAGGATTAATTATTAATTTAGAAAAAAGTGGCCTTGTAAAAAATAAATCATGATTTTTTAATTAAAAAAAGATACGTATAAAAATCAGTTGATTTAAATATTTGATCTTTTTTGTGGCAATCCTGCTCTTGAATCTAGACCTGGGGATAAATAAAATTTGTACAGGGTATTATATTATTAATTATATTATAATTATTATTATTATTAATTATTATTATTAATTATTGATTATTATTTATTATTAATTATTATTATTATTATGCTTAATTATTACTTATTATTAAATAAATTTACTTTAAAACTAGAAACTACGAACAAAACAAAATAATTAACTAAACTGTTTTAAAGCAAAAATTTTTAAACAAGATTCCATAATTTCTTACTTAAAATAAATTTATTTGAATTTTGAAATGGTTGTGGTGTAGGAAAATACGAATTTGATCTCCATGTTGTGGAGCTTTAAGACGTCATTTCTTATTCCTGCAACACATCGTTACCTGCTCTGCAAAAAGCTTTTTAAACTTTGAAGACCCGTAGACCTTTATAGAAAATAGTTGCGTTTCCAGAAGCCCACTGCAGCCGGGCGGGCACACAGGGGCACAAATCAAATCGTTTCCGAGCTGTTTGCGCAACTTCCTAATCGTCCCACGTAAACGTCACATCAGGCGACCAGTTTTGTTAAAGTCCTCGTATTTCGGGAATTAAATATAACGGGCGGCTGCGCTGGGAGAATACTTTGTTTACAAACAAATCTTTTACAAAACAACATGTCTCGGAAATGGCTTGCCAAATTTTTTTAATATTTCAAGTTAATCTTTTATTTAAGGATACTAATATATCGTATCATTTCATAAAATACATACATATAAGTATAAGAGTTGTTTACAATTGCCAGCTGATCCGATGGGCGCGCTCGGCCAAGGTTGAGTGAGTTATAATATATTATATAGCGTATAATATATATATATATATATATATATATATATATATATAATATAATATAATATATAATATATATAATATAATATAATTATATATTATAATAATATATTATAATACGTTTGTAATTAATATTTACTAACTTCATTATCTATCGATTGATGTATCTTTCAGTTTTTTCACTAATAAACCCTTAAAACGTCGTCTGGCCAAAAATATAAG
>JABUQX010099700.1:27500-30000 GCA_015478945.1 Trachelipus rathkii
ACTATTTTATTTTTTTTTTTATTAATAATCTATAAATATGTATTATCATCTTATTGTTATTCGCTGGTTCCTTTATTAATTAGTTATTATTATTATTATTATTACTTATTATTATATTATTATTATTATTAAATTATTACTTATTTATTATTATATTATATTATTATTATTATTATTATTATTATAATTATTATATTATTATTATTATTATTAATTATTATCATTATTACTATTATTATTACTATCTATTAGTGCTTTATTATTATATTAACATTATTATTATTATTATTCATTATTATTATTCATTATTTATTATTATTATGATTATTATTATCATTTTTATTAATTATTTATATTATTAATTAATTATTATTTATAATATATAAATTATAATTTGTAATATATTGTAATTGGGTAATTATACATGTATAATTATAATTTGGATTGTTATTTAAAATATAATAGCTTACGGTTAATTATTATGACTAAACGTTAATTATTTAATTATTATTATTATTACCATTCTGCTCTTATTACCTTTAACTATTATCAATATTATTATTATTATTATTATTATTATTTATTATTATTATTATTAATGTTATTGTTATTATTATTCAATTTTTTATACTTATTGTTATTAATCATATTTCGGGTCTCAAAGGACACGTACACTGTGCTATGCAAATTAAGTGACGCCCTTTCAGATACTAGGGAAATTATTTTGTTATTATAATTAATTGCTATAATGGTAGTGTAAAATATTGTAACAATGGGTAAATTTTTTAACCTGAATAAAGTTTAAACCTTGAAATTGAAATTATTATTAATATTAATTATTATTATTATATTTTTACCAATAGCTAGTTAGTATTGTTGTTATTGTTAATTAGTTATTTATTATTATTGGTTATTAATTATTATTATTATTGCTTATTAATTATTTGTTATTCTTATAGTATTGTTATTATTGTTATTCTTAATTAATTCTTATTATACTTATTATTAATATTATTATTATTATTACTTATTATTTTATTATTATTATTATTATTAATTATTATTATTATTCTATTATTATTTTATATATTAATTATTATATTATTATTAATTATTATGTATTATTCTTATTATTATTATTATTATTATATTATTATTATTATTATTATATTATAATTTTATTATTATTATTATTATTATTATTATATTTTGTATTATTATTATTAATTATTGTTAGTATTATTATTTACTATTATTATTATATTCATTATTTTTATATGAACATTGATAACATCAATTATTAAAACCTTAATCCACAGAGCTTATAAAATCACTTCATTCGTGGGACTCTTTGACAAATCGTGTAAGAAATAACTAATAAACTTTAATTAATATTGGTGTAACCCTCATTTAAAACAGAAAATTGTTTATTAAAAGAACTAAAAGACTATTTTAACCAAAACTTACCTTATACTATAAGGTAAATTTTGTTTTAACTTCAAATAAAAATTCGCTTGACATGGAAAGCAAAATAACCTTTTACTTCAATTAATATTATTATTATTATTATTATTATTATTATTATTATTATTATTATTATTATTATTATTATATTATTATTATTAATTATTATTATTATTATTATTATTATTATTATTAATTATTACTTTAGAAATTCTATGTCAGGTTTTGTTTAATATGTTTACTTTTTTTAAAACTTCGAAATTCCTAAATCATTTTCTCTGATTTTTCATTTAATTTTCATTTAATACTAGTCTAGAAATGTTGCAAGAAAGTAAGAGGCATATTTATATTTATTAGTTTCTGACCGGTTCGTCCGTAAACCTCGGACATCTTCAGAGTTTCAATTCTAACATTTGAATGAATTATATAATACAAAATTTAAAAAATTAAAATTACAAATTAAATTATTTTATTCATTATTATTATTATTATTATTATTATTATTATTATTATTATTATTATTATTATTAATTATTATTATTAGTATTAATCCTCATTAATTAATTAGAATGGGCTTATATTCTTATGATTCCTATTATTATTATTATTATTGTTTATTTTTTTTGACAATGAAAAAAATTTTTTTTTCTTTATCCGCAACTTCTCTTTGCTTTATTATTTTATTTAGTCTCTTATTATTATTATCATATTGTCTAGCAAACATTTGCAAATTATTATTTATTATATTATTATTTTATTTATTAATATTAATTATTGATTATTGGCCGTCTTAACTTATATATTTATCACACCACACAATTATTAATTAATTATTATTATATTATTATTATTGTATTATTATTATTGATTATTATTATTATTAATTATTATTATTATGTTCGTATGTTTTAATTATTACTATGTATTAGTACAATTAAAAGCAGCAGTAGTAGTATAGTTGTAGTAGCAGTAGTAGTAGTAGTAGTTCTAAAAGGTGTGTTTTGTCTGACTTATTCTATTGCTTTTCTTAGAGTGA
>JABUQX010099700.1:35000-37188 GCA_015478945.1 Trachelipus rathkii
ATATATTATATAATATATATATAAATATATTATTACTATATATATTTAAAATATATACTATATATATTTATATTTACTTATATATATTTACTAATTATTATATATATATTACGTATATATAATATATATATATTATATATATTATATATATATATATATATATATATATAATATCTCATAATATATATATAATATAATATAATATATATATATATATATATATATTTATATATATATATAATATATATATATATATATATTATATATATATAATATTATATATATATATATATATATATAAATATTTATATATATATATATATATATCATTCCATTAATGTAACAAATAGAATATACTAAAAAACCCGGAAAAAAAAAATTTGAAAATATTTTTACGACGCAAAATTCATAATGGCTTTGCGACTTTATTTTTTCACTTTTTTATTTTCCAATTTAATTTTTTTTTCTCTCTTTTCATTAAATTTTGCACTACTTTAAATTTTTTTCCAAAATATGCATATTTTCTTCAAAAAGGTTCTCTATATTGGCTATTATTTATTTCTTTTCCCTTTTCTCATAATTTATTTAAACTACGATAATTAATAATAATAATAAATAATAATATTATATTAAGTAATTAATAAATAAAATAAATATAATAATAATAGTGATGAGGTTACAATATAAATAATAATAATCAATAATAATAATAATAGATATATTAATAAATAATATATAATCAATAATAATAATAATTAAATATTACTAGATAGAAATTGTTATAGTAAGGCAAATATAAGGCTAATTAATAAGGATATTACTATAGTAGCAACTAACTCTATACACTACTACACTACTAACTCTCTACTACTCCCTATCTACTACTACTGAATAATAATATAATAATAATAAATTTAAAATAATAATATAAATAAAATAATAATAATAATAGATAATAATCAATAATAATAATAACATAATAATAATAATAATAATAATAATAATAATTGTTGAAGAGTACGTCATCATGGCTGGATTACTACGTGCAGATATAAGTAATATATTGAATCAATATAATAATTAATAATAATAATAATAAATAATAATAATAATAATATAATACGATAATAATAATATAATAAATAATAATAATAATAATAATCAATATATAATAATAATAAAATAATAGTAATAATATTGAATAATAAAAAATAATAATATAATAATATAATAATAATAATAATAATAGATGAATTAATAATAATATATAATAAAATCAATAATAATAATAATAATAATTAATAATAATAATAAAATAATATAATAATTATAATAATTAATAATAATAATAATAAAAATTAATTTAATTTGTATTTTTAATTTTCTTAAATTTTGTATTATAAATAATTCATTCAAATGTTAGAATTGAAAATCTCTGAGGAATGTCCGAGTTTACGACGCAAACCGGTCAGATAACTAATAAAATATAAATATGCTGACTTTCTTTGCAAACTATTTTTCTAGACTAGTTTCAGACAATGTAAATTGAAAGACAGTAAAGAAAAGTTTAGGAATTGGAAGTTAAAAAGTAAAACATATTAAAACGAAAGCCTGATATAGAATTTCTATAATAATAATTAATGAATAATAATAATAATAATAATAATAATAATAATAATAAATAATAATGAATAATAATAATAATAATCTTATAATAATATAATAAAATATAATAATATATATATAGTTAATTTGAAGTAAAAGGTTTTTTTCTGCTTTCCATGTCCAGCGAAATTTTTATTTGAATGTTAAACAAAATTTACCCTTTATAATAGTAGAGTAAGTTTTGGTTAAAATGTATTTATAGTTCTTTTATAACATTTTCTGTTTTTAAAATTGGAAGGGTTAAAACCAATATTAATAAAGTCTTTTTCAAGTTGATGGCCATCAACGATTTGTGCAAAAGAGTTCTCCAGGCGAGTGAGTGATTTTAGGTATAGTACTCTGTCTGGATTAGGGTTTTTAATAATTGATAATCCTCTCTGCAATATGTTTAGCCTATAAATAATAAATAATAATAATAGTAATAATAATAATAACCATATTATATAATATATAATAAATAATATAATAATGAATAATAATAATAATATATTATAATACTAATAAATAATAATAATGAATAATA
>JABUQX010099701.1:0-7500 GCA_015478945.1 Trachelipus rathkii
TCGAGAGAGATCAACCAGACAATATTCATCAATCTTGCTTCGAATTCCATTCCTAGATATCATTCTTCTGCTTGTTTCTGGCCGCGCTAATGAATCTTCTCGTTTTCATGAGTATACACTTTTTTCCAGAGCTCTGTTACTTGTTTTTCCGCACACTCTCTTTTGCACTGTCCCTGAACGGCCACTTTTTGAAACTTGCATTGGCTTCTTCAACAAACTTTTCTTATTTCAGATATTTTGAGTTTCAAGTAGTGGGGAGGCTCATATACTTTTTTCTGACCAGTCCTATCAGTTCCAAAAGGTAAAGTTTACATTTGGGATTTACTGCAGGTGTTTTCCCTAGCGCAAACAGAATAGGTCTCCTGGTGGTATCTCCAATTCATCATCTCATTTTCCTTAATTCAATTATCTTTCTGGGACCGCCTTGCTTTTCCTTTCTTCCTTGGTCTTCCGAGGCAATAAAAGTGTCTGCCCCAGCACCCCATTTACTAAATGGAACCACGATGAACGTTGGATTGTTGCTAAACAATATCTGTTACTGGCCTTCTTCTAAGATTATATATATTGATAATATATATATATATATTATATATATATTATATATATTATATATATATATAATATATATATAATATAATATATATATATATATATATTATATATATATAATATATATATATATATATATTGATAAAGAATGTGGTGAGGTCCTTCCACCCAAGAGAATTTCGATTATAAACCAGCAGGGATAGTAAACTCCAACAATGTATTCCACAAGCAGTTGTAACGTCTTCAACTTGTTGCCTTTAAGGCCATGTTTTGAAACCCCATATGCGACAAATCCTATTTGCAGTTTTGTTAACAACACAAAGAGTGGCTTACAGCCAATTTATAATAATGCCAGGATCAGTTGGAGTACACCTATCTTATGGCCCTAAGTTATCATGTAACCATAAGCCTGATCTGTAGAGAGATCTTTGACAACAGTGTCACTCAATGGAACCAAAGGCTCTGGAAAGGATATTTTGACAAATGAGGGATTGATTTCTAGTTCTGTTGCAGTATCAAGCATGTTGCCAATCTTACCACTCCACTTGTTGTTAGACAAAGTTTTTCCATCCAACTCTGTGATCAAGTGCAGCAAAGGTAGCTCATTAGTATGAAGAGCACAAACCAACCAGATGAGTTTACGATTCAGCTTTGCCTCAACCCAATGCATGACTCCTCCTTCCCAACCAGTGTTAACATTCGTTGAGTCACCACCAATAGCCTGCAAACTTTTATCAATGTTGTTTTTCTTTAAGAAATCCACAAGATGGTTAGCAATAACTTCAGCAGGTTTCCTTTTCGTTAAGTCTTTCGCTGGAGTAAATTGGCAAAGATGCCTTCCACCTGGCTCACCACTGCAAACAGTGTAATACTCTTCTTTCACAATACTTGGAAACCGATGACTTGAGTTATATGCTTGTAACAGAACTTTAGTGAAATCTTTTGCGTCCATCAAAGAAGATACATTCAAATATTGCATATCGCGCCATAGCAAGAAATTCGTCATTCAGTGATCTCCTGAATTTTTCATGTGCCCTTTTTACTTTTTGTGAATCAACGCAAAAGTCTCCCTGTCTGCCTTCAGTAATTACTCCAAGCATCGCAAAATTGCAGATGTTTGTAAATGGCAGCTATAAGCCAACGTAGATTGACACCATATCTAATACTTTACAATGCGACATTGCGCAATTGTAATGTATTATACTGACCTGTACTTGAAGTAGAAGGTACATCAAAATCATCACATGGAATTTGCAAAGGATCTTCAGATTCTTCATCTGTAACATCAGTTGACTCTTCATCTTCGTCGGAGAAAAGAACTTCATTTGGTTGTAATGTTAACTCTTCCTTCCTTTTCTGCTTATATTCAGAAATTCTTCTTAATTCATCTTCTTGCCTCTTCTGCTTTTTAATTTGTCTTCTGTGCTCAGGTAGATCTGGTAATCCAATTTGATGCTGTCCAACAGATCCAACCTTCTCTCTTTGACTATTAATAAACACTAGTTCTTTGACAAGGATCTTCATATCCTTAGAACAAGAGCAGGAGATGTGCATTTCATGTTTACAGTCAGCACCACCTGGACATGGACCCTCAAATTCTGAACATAGCTTAATCTCACACTTGCAATTGAGGATGTCAAAGAACTTGTCTAACGTTTCTATGAAGCCTCTTTAATTCCAGTTTTCCTCTTGCCAAGTGATATGTTTTTGTCTTTTCCAGTTTTTCTTCCATCTTCTTCAGGACTGGTACTCTCGAATTTAAATTGGCTATAACAAACAATGTTTGCTAGCTCCACCGTTCAAGCACTTTTGGAAAAATATCCTTTGCAGGAGTGGCTGCTAGGTAATTTCTGACATTCTCTCCACTCTGCTCTCTTAGCAGAAGCCCATATCTTAGAACATCACGTAGAGTTGGAAGTTCAGAAGGCAGCATTTCTCGACCAGTTCCAATGAAGTTACTCATGTGAGTGGAAGTTGCCAGTCTTGTCTTCCTTTTACTAGCCATGGTTCCGAATTTTCAGATTTTGCAAGTGAAAGAAACTATTCGTGCCTGGAAAAAGAAAAACAAGAAAATGTCAGCTTTTTTTCGAATTAATAAAATTAAATAAAAGACACTCGGCTGCAAATAAAGTATTGCTAGTTTAAAAACTTTTACGAGTGGCATTAATTTTTTTTTATGCAGATTTAATAGTATACTTATATAGTATATTCTTAAACGCTTGAGCAGAAGTACAGACTAGAATAATGATAAGAAGGCAGCTTCTTTAGAGAAAGACAGTATGGCTTCAATTTTACATGAACAGTGAATATCACGATTAAAGGTAGCTAGTTACAACAGGAGATACGGAAAAATGTTTAATTGGCAGTTCTTTGTAAATTAATTGTGAATCGCTAACCAAAACACAACTTTTTGACCCCCTCATTTTTTGAAAAAAAAAGGAAATCAAAAAATTTGACCACGCAATAATATATATTATATATATATATTATCTATATATACTATATATAGTATATATATATATATATATAATATATATATATATCTTATATATATCTATATATATATATATATATATTATATATATATATATATATATATATATTATATACATATATAATATATACATATAATTATATATATATATATATATATATATATATATATAATACTTATATATATATATATTATATTATATATATATTTATATATATATATATATATTATTATATTATATATTATATATATATACTCAGGGGCATTTCCTCATAGGTGCTAGGTGTGCGCCGCACACCCTACAAAAGCTAATTAGTACTTTTTTAATTACCTTTTAGATATACGGGAATATCTGTTCAAATAAAGATAAGTTTTGTACACAATTATTTTCAATAAAATATTAAAAACATAACATGCTCTTAAACTTCAATTAGCTTATTTTATGCAGTAGTTACCTGTATAAAAAGGAAGCTTTTCATGTGCGCTAAAAATTTGAACTCCCTATATTCCGTCCTTCAGTGCTATTCGCTCTCTCGCTCTCGTTTTCTATTCTTCAAATACCTTAAAATTGTGCGCTTATAATTTCGCACATGGATTTTTGCACAGAGACTATTTTAATTTATATTTTAAATAGTTTTTTATAATATATAATATATATATATATATATATCTATATATATATATATATATATATATATATATATATATATTTATATATATATATAAATATATATATAGTATATATATATATATCATCTGTACTGGTAGGAAAAGAATTATATATACTATATATATTATATATATATTAATATATATATATATTATATATATATATATATTTATATATATATATATATATATATATATATCGTCTGTAACTGGTAGGAAAGAAATTCATATATATATATATATATATATATATATATATATATATATATATTATATATATATATATATATATATATATATATATGCACACGCTTTATCCCTTCAAAGCAGGAATAGGCACTGATATAAATATATATATATATATATATATATATATATATATATATATAATATATATATATGATATTTTTTATATATTTGATAAAATAACTCCTTGAGTGATTCTTCACATTACCAGTGGGGGGGTCCAGGAAATTAGATCCCGGGCCTCGCGAACGGTATGCCAGCGTGTTACCACTCGACACGACAGTCTAAAAGATACGCCGACTTAAACCTATGAAGAGTGCTCTATTTCAATAGGAATGAAGGACGCCTATGGCAGGACGATTACCTCATCTACGCATCTCCGCTTGCACTCGGGTCAAAGGTAACACAGGACCCATGTAAGGAGACCACTCTAGATTGGAGGATAATTTGTATAGATGTAAATACTGCATTAAACCGCAGTTCAATTTGTATAGATAAAATAACTCCTTAAGTGATTCTTCACTTACCAGGATTAGATCCCGGGCCCTCGCGAACGGTATGCCAAGCGTGTTACCTTTGACCCGAGTGTAAGCGGAGATGCGTGGCTGAGGTATCTGTCCTGCCATAGGCGGTCCTTATTCCTATTGAATAGAGCACTTTTTCATAGGTTTAAGTCGCGTATCTTTTTAGCTTGTCGTGGTCGAGTGGTAACACGCTTGGCATACCGTTCGCGAGGGCCCGGGATCTAATCCTGGTAAGTGAAGAATCACTCAAGGAGTTATTTTATCTATACAAATTGAACTGCGGGTTAATTGCCAGTTTTACATCTATACAAATTATACTCCGATCTAAAGTGGTCTCCTTACATGGGTCCTGTGTTACCTTTGACCTGAGTGTAAGGGAGATGCCGTGGCTGAGGTATCTGACGCTGCCATAGGCGGTCGCTTATTCCTATTGAATATAGCACTCTTTCATAGGTTTTAAGTAGCGTATCTTTTTAGCTGTCGTGGTCGAGTGTACACTTTTCATACCGTTCGCGGAGGCGCGGGAATCTTAATCCTGGTAAGTGAAGATCATCAAGGAGTTATTTTATCTCTACATATTGAACTGCGGTTTAATTGTAGTATTTACAATATAATATATATATATCATATATATATTATATATATATATATAACCTATATATATTATAATATATATATATTATATATATATATATATTATATATATATAAATATATATATATATACTATATATATATATATATATATATATATATTATATTTTACTATACATATATATATTATATATATATATATATATATATATATATATATATATTAATATATATATAGGTATAATAATATATATATATATATATATATATATTATATATATTTTAGCTATTTTAGATACATTTAAAATATATACTATATATATATATATATATATATATATATATATATATATATATATATTTTTATCAGTTGTATTTTCTGGGAACTATAAATTATTCAAGCTTTAAGCTTATTATCTCTAAGACTTAAATAAGATTAGAACATAAGAAGTATAATATATATATATATATATTATATATATATATATATATATATTATATATATATATATATATATAATATATATATATATATATGTATAGTTCACATCACTACTGCACTTAACTATATATATATATATATATATATATATATATATATATATCTATATATATTTATATTATGTATATATATGTATATATATATATGTATCTAAATAGTATATATATATATATATATTTATATATATATTATATTTAAAATATATATAATATATATATATATATATATATATATATATATATATATAGATACTTTGTGTGCCTACTTTGTTGTACAAGAGTAAATATTATATATAACATTAAAAAAAAACACTAAATATAAAATGAATAAAGTAAAACTGAAAAGTTTTAGGAAAAAATAAAGTAATAAAAAAAAATTTAGGGAATGTTAAACGCCTACGTTTCGATGCCTAGCTTCGCGTTTTTTTTGCTCGAGGGCTAAAATGGACAGAAAAAAATATCTAATTTACCAATGAAAGGTATGGTATGAAGGCGAAAGAAAAAAGACTTACCTTTATAACAATAATATTATATATATATAATATATATATATATATATATATATATATATATATATATATATATATATATATATATATATATATATATATATATATATATATAATATATGTGTGGTGTGCCATGTTATGTTATTCTCACCATATAGCCTGCAAATCCCGAGATCGGAAATTGGTCAGGGAAAGTATTTGTATGCTTTCTGACCAAGTGGTAAAGTGCAAGGATATTGAGGCTTGATATCAAGCCCTGCTTCAGGGCAACGCAGTCGGAGTGCTTGCCACCGTAGGCGTGGGTTCGCATCCTAATACGCGGCCTTTCCAATGAGAGAAGCATGAGAAGAGTGATTTGTATGTGAATAGATTGTTTTGTTGTATGTGTTGGCTATGTTGGTAGTGATGTGTATGTATTGAGATTAGTGTAATACACTATGCCGTAAATTGCAATGCGTAAATATTACAGAAAATCTTCTACTAACGACAATTTTTTGTGTTCCATTCCGTCGGTTCCGAACGAGGATCGCGAACCAAAATACTGAGAGGGAATGCCGCGTTGTGTCAAAAAAAGCTCGCCTTAATCCACTGAGCCAAACGTAAACTCCGTTTATATATATATATATATTACTATATATATATATATACTATATATATTTAAGTATATAATAAAAAAAGATAAGAATATATATATTATATATATATATATATATATATATATATATATATATATATATATATATATATATATATATATATATATATATATATATATTACATATAAATATTTATATATATATATATATAATATATATATATATATATATATATTATATATATATAATGTGACCCATTAAGATCCTTCCATGAATGTTTAGTTTTGTTTTCGAAAATGCATTTTATATATGTATTAAAATGTATGAAATGTTTTTCATGTATTTTATATATGTATTTTATGTATTCATTAATCTATACATATTAATGAAATGAGATATTTTCATACCCAAAATGAAAACATAAAAAAAGATTAGAGATTAGTTGTTAGAAGGGATTCCCCAGTATTTCATATTTGCGACCGCGTATAATGATTTTTAAAATTAAAATTAAATGGGGTATGAAATGTTGAATTATGGGCTTAATATAGGAGAGGTGATGTAGCTAATTGAAAGAAAGATAGAAAATGTGTAACAAAACTTTAGAAAGTTTTTGACAGATTTAAATAATGAACGATAGTCCTTTCGAAAGGTTGTATTTGATAAAGCTTAAAAGATATCAGAGTGAAGGATAAAAAATAATTAATAATTAAATTTAATAATTAAATAATTAAATAATAATTAAATTAATAATAAATAAATTAAATTTTTATGTCAGACTCTACTGAAAACTTTGGGTTTTTAAAGCGATAGAAAAAAGAAC